>VYXH01012046.1:328352-387942 GCA_013397275.1 Burhinus bistriatus
TCCTCCTCAACTGAGGGAAAATCTTCCTCTCTCCAGACCTTCCCCCTTGCCTCCAGGGTCTGGGATTCATGAGGGACAGCTTTAGCAGTGAAGACCAAAGAAAAGAAGGCATTCAGTAACTCCGCTTTCTCTGTGTCTTCCACCACTAGGGCACCCATCTCATTCATCAGTGGGCCTACATTTTCCCTAGTTTCCTTTTTCTGTTGATATACTGAAAGAACCTCTTAATATTATCTTTAACTGCAGCGGCCAAGCTGAGTTCTGCTTGGGCTTTGGCCCTTCTAATTATCCCCCTGCATAGCTTCACTACATCTTGGTATTCCTCATAAGTTGCCAGCCCCCTTTTCCAAAGAAGGTAAACTTTCCTTTTGTTCCTGAGGTCCAGCCAAAGCTCTTTATTTAGCCAGGCTGCTCTTCTTCCCTGTTGGCATATTTCTTTGAATTGCACAAAGTTTTATAATTACAAAATTGCCTTGCTGCAAGAAAACCCAGGGCTTGGCAAGTCAGAATCAAGCCTTAAAAAAATTATTATATATAGATATGTGGGAAAAGTTATCAGTTCCTGTTTTGAGGGAGAGCTGCTATATCTTGCTTTCAGCTGCTACACCTACTGATGGTCAAGGAAGTCACAAGTTGCTGTCTGGAAAAGTTAGTATTGTAGTTGAGGCAATATCAATAGGATAAGAACATAGGAAGTTCCATCTAAACATGAGGAGGAATTTCTTTCCTTTGAGGGTGGCAGAGCACTGGAACAAGCTGCCCAGAGAAGTGGTGGAGTCTCCAACCCTGGAGACATTCAAAACCTGCCTGGACGCCATCCTGTGCAACCTGCTCTAGGTAAACCTGCTCTGGCAGGGGGGTTGGCCTAGATGATCTCCAGAGGTCCTTTCCAACCCCAGTGATTCTGTGATTCTGTGAATAGAAGTGGTATTTCAAAACTTATCTGGTCCTGCGATCATACCAGCATGTGAAAAACCTGGGCTTAATCCCACATGACAAATATAGCTTCAAAATTGCCTATATTGGGGTTGGAAAAGCATATAAGGTCTGCAGTGCACTGACTAGTCCATCAATGAGAACTTTCAGTAGTGTGTTTGACACACAAAAATTAAGATTTAGCAGACAAAATGGGAGCCTAATCCTGAAAACAAAACCCTGTTTTATTTCTGTGCAGTAAAATTCTCCTGTGGGAGGCAGTTCATGCAGGATGAGAATCTCAGAAACCACCAGCCCAGTGTTCTGATGGCGAACAAACATTATCTTATTTCAGCCAAATTCAGCAGCATCATTAAAGCGCTGATTTCAGACATCTATAATTGCTGGTCATAAAACTGCTCAGCTAGATTTTACCATGAATTTCGAGGATCATGGCTGCATGTACTAAGGAACAGTATCTCCCATCGCTAATCTCAGTTACTCTTCCTTTCCATGTACTGTTCACAAATGCAAGTTTCTTTCTCTTCTCTCAGTTATATTTCACCACCTTTCTGTGACAATAAGTATAGATTGTTTATTCAGAGCCTTGGTCTTAAATACTCCTGTATGGTGCCTCCATACTTCTTACATATTCCTGTAGAATGGAAGCTATTTAAAATGGAAAATACATTTTAACTTTTAGGAGTGGAGAATGTGATACTCTGCTGGAAAGGGCCAGGTGGCAACCCATCACCAAAAAAAGTAACACATCATTATGCATTGCTCAAGTAAACCAATGTACTTGTTCTTAAAATCAAAGGGAATATGGTTCCGTTTAATACTTATATAGGCAGGGATACAAAGATATAAAGGAGTACACAGTTTTTAAGGAATGTATCTAAACTTAATGCAGAAAATACAGATTAAATATATATACTGGAAAGGCAACATCAAAATGGCTTGTTTTTAAATGTAGCCTCCATTATGTTCTTTGATTAGCCAAAACTTAACTTGAGGAAGCTTTTTATTTCTCATCATTTTCTTGCATTAAAATTAATTCCCTAAGACAATGATAGTGTTTAACTGAAATACTGTCAAAATTAAAAGACCAAACTATTCTGCTGTCTGCCAAATGTGTCAATGTTTGCCTACCTCTTGAGCTTCTGGCTAAAATTTATTGTGGGATTGGTTATGACTGAATATATTCCATGCTTGCAAGAGTGAAGAAAATAGATTCACTGCTCTCTGACTTCTGTGATTAATTGATTCCTTCAGGGAAAGTAAATATATTTATCACCTTTAGACTGCAAGACTCCTACAAGAAATTGTCATATCACTATAATGACTCAAAGAATGTACTGTGCTCTGATTTTGAACATCAGGACAAGACGAGCGAGGGAAGATTGATCTAAGACTAGCAGGTAAAGGATGATGAACAGCTAGAAGAAGCGCTTGAGCACCAAGAGTTTCTGTGAGTAGACAGCAAAATGGGAGGATCCAGCTTAGATCTGGGCCCAGTTTTCTAAGCTCATCCCTATATAAGATTGGTCAATGCAAAAACATTTCAGGGAAAAAATAAAAATCAAGGCAAAAACATTGGCATTTCAACAGAAGTCAAGTTATAACTGACCAGAAGATGTTTCTGTACATACCCTCAATGAATGCAGTTTACAGAAATTCCCAGCGTCTGGAATTTTAGCAACATCTTATATTCAAAAAACATCAAGCAAATTAAAGCCAGACAGATGTTTTACATATATATTTAATTTAAAAAAAAAAAAATCTAACTTTGACATTGCAAAGCTAATGACCACGTCAAATGCACAATGCTGTGTAAATATACGTATATGCACATGAAGTGGGAGTCATCTGACCCCACTTAGACATCTGAGGAGTGGGTATACATAAACGCATCACCTTACATTCCCCTGCAGTTTCCAGCGAAAAATAGCTAAATGCCTTCCACCTCCCAGGGACAATTTATTACATCTAAAATGCTTATCTAAGACAAATCAGGTGGATCATCCTCCATGGATAGCCACATCTCTCCATTTGTTACAAAAGGAGCATGGGGTGACCCATTAAGCCTTTTCATACAGCTTTCAACAACTAAAGGTGACTGAGGTGAAACCCACTCACAAAGTTCTATAACATAGACATTTTCCTTACAGAAATGCAGATCTGAGAACAGGCATGCACTGGGAAGCACCAATCACGTGGCTGACAGCCACGCTTCCACAACTACTTTCCAGGGTCCTGCTCAGCTTCACACAACCAAGCGTTTTAACTGCTGAATGGAAAACAGTTAAACTGTTATTTATTGGAACTGACTATGATATAATGTGATCATAAAACACTCCACACAAGGAAAATTCCTTATTTGTCTCTTGAATGTAAATGAATTAAAGGAACACACAAAACTAATAGTTTTGAACTGGAGTCCCCATTATGGAAAATGTCCCTATTTGAGAGAATATTTAAACAGATGTTTAATATTAGGTCTGTGCTTAAATCCTATTGAGATCAATGGGATTTAAATGCATGCTTAAATTTAGTCTTGTGCATAGGGTCTTCCTGAATAGGAATTGATTCAGCATGTACCGAAGAGCTTCCCTGAACTGTGGCCTGAGAGATTAACTTAAATATGTTTTCAGCTGCCCTACCACAGGCACCCTAGTGGGAAAATTTAGTCATAACCTTTATCTTGGTACAGCTTAATGCATGTTGTTTACCACCTCACTGGTCTCACACTGTTCATCTAGAACTATATTTTGGGAATCTGTTGGGGTTTGGGTTTTCTTTTTAATAACTGTGGTCACTTTTTTCCTTCAGCCAAAGTATCAGAGGAATGAAATTTATTCCAAGTGAGGGGCAACTCAACCTTTTTCTCCATTGCTGTTTCACACAGCTTTTCTGTTCTGAATATAAGTAAAACACTTTGCTTTGCCTTTCTCATCTATGCTCCAACAAACAGCATTCACTCTCTTTCTCAGGCAATCTGTGCTGCTATTTTGACATATAGGCTATTAAGGTTTTATTTGATTATTATAACATGGATACCAGTAGCATTCAATCACTATGGCAATTTGTTGCTGTTATTTTTTGCCCACTTTGTACTCAACATCATGACAAACTCAAAAAAGAAGGGTGCCTCACCATTTAAGTGTTTTAAACCCTGGATCAAGGACCTTTAATGGTCAGAGCCAAAAATACAAAACCAGAAATTTTACTGTTAGAGACATTCATCCACACAAGAACAATGCTCTGTGTTGTACATTAACTTTTTCTACTTCAGGCACATTTTCTAGAAATCCAGTGGGTTTTTTTAAAAAGTTCAATAACAAGAAATAACCCAGCTGTCTAAATTTGCTGAAAGCAAAGTGCTGTTAGTGTTGTTCTCATCTTAAAAATAAAAATAAAATAAAAAAAAAAAAGCTTTAAGCTTAACATTCTCTATTACAAATAAATTAGGTTTAGTGGTATTCTCTATGTCACACATAACCACTTCAGTGACAAGTCTATTTTTTTCATCCTAGTTATTCCCATAAGTGATGCTGAGGTACAACCAAGAATATTTCTGATGCGTCATAACCACAACTGCTTACTAAACTTAGAAGACCAGTCAAATGAAATCTATACCAACTCTTTGAAAGCTTCAGGGTTTGCATATTAATCTATGGTATCAGGATCTAACTGCAAAGCTTTCACTGAGGATGCTGTAAAATATCACTTGGGACAATTGTGAGTCAAGGTTTACTTTTGGAAAATAAGCTCAGCAAGTGTTTGAGTCCCATATAAATTACTAGGATTTGATAGAAACACATTTTTAAAGACACACTTAAAATATTTTCATTAATTCATATCGGAACATTGGAATTTGATTCAAATCCAGTCAGGATCCCTTCCAGCATGATCAATGAAGTTTGAATAGGGATGTTAGACTGTGACTTTTATTGGTGCTAAACTCTTTAGTGTAGTAAAAATCACAAAGAAACTAAATACTCAGATAGGGTTTTGTAGATATAAAAACTATTTAAGTTAAGCACAAGAACCAGAATCTGAGTCTTTATGGGATGATTACAAACCTAGTGAAGTAATGTATCTAAACACTAAACAGTTGTATTTATAAATTGTCATTTTCAAAGCATCTTAAAACCTCAGTTCATGCTAGGCCTTTGAGTAGTCAGCTCACGGTATTTACCTAGCCTTATTGCAACAATATCTCCCCTTGCTCTCCCACTAAACCCCTGATGTTTAGCAGATCCTTTATATTTTACTTAATGTTATAAAAGCATTCTATAAGGGTTCTGAATTATTTACTGGAAAATGGCGTACACCGCATTATGCAGTGATCTTAGTTCTTTTAATGGCACTGATACAAGAAAATAATGTAAATACACTACAACTATATATGTTCCAGAATGTTTCTAGGGCAGGCAGAGTTCTGTTTTTGTTGTAAGCTAATTTGTGTAAATTTTACAAGCTAGATATGAAAATCATTGATATTCCACCACAACTATTATATGGTTAAGCTACTAACACATGACAGTCATTTTCATTGGAATGTATCCAAATGCCTTTTATAAACAGAGATTACATCTCTTTTCCTAATCCTTTATACTGAAAATCTTCACAGAACTGAAAGATTGACTGAATTCATGTAGAACATATAGTAGCAAGGTGAACCATAAGATATGTGAGCCACATTTTTACTTGATGAATAGATAGGATTCATGTAATAGAAAATCTAAACTGCTAAAAAAATCCAATAATGTTACCACTGAAGATGATGGAGTTGAAAGCCTGTTCCTTCAACGACATTTAAACTAAAGCTAAGATGATATAAGACTGCATATTTATCAGGCTACCTTGTATATTTTAAATTTACGTCATGTGCTGTATTCACAAAAAGTACTAATAAAAATAAAGTAACTGTAAGAAAATCCAAATATAATCCTTTTCTAAAAAATCAAAAGAGGAGTAAACAAAAAATTGGAAAATAATGTTATACTTTTTAATTACATTGTTCTCAGCAATCATCTTAAATTTCTTCCTGCACAGTTAAAATAAATTAAAACACTATCACCCTCATGGCCTTCTGGTTCAGCCAGCCAGGCTTGAGTGCATTTCTGCCTCTAATGAAGTATGGATAGATAATGTCCTTTGTTCTTTTTTCTGATGTGTTTGACACCTGCTGTCTTTGTAATCAGGGAAATGAGTCAGGAAGTTCCAGCAGAGAGGCTTTTAGTCAGAAGCAACACCTGGGTCCCCGTCTACGCCTTCGCGTCACGTAACACTGTCCTGCACTGACAACACAAGAGACGAAAAGCTGAATAAGTGGTGAGCTTTCAGCTCCAGATATTATATAGACTTAATGGGCTGCTGTTGAAATCAATGGCAAAACTCAAGCCATATGCTAACCCCTTCTTTTGCTAAAGTGATGGAGAAACTACCCTTCCCCCTTGCCCCCCCCCCCCCTTTTATTTTCGGATGATTTATGAAGGAAATGTTGCTGTATTCCAGTTAAAGCTAGAAGCTAGGGCCAAATCTACCAGTTTTTGTAGCCAGGTCTGTCACAAGTCCTTGCAATGTTATGCTGGCCAAAATCACCATTTCTGTGGACTGTCTTCACTTCAAAGTTATCTTGAGTTATAGCAGTCCCTGCGTCAAGTTTCTTCCACACAGTAGATGCCTTAGCTTGGCAAGGTAACGTGTTTAACACAAGCTCACCCTCCACAGAGGGCATGGGCTAAAACTCATGCTAACATGCCAGATTGTTAAGAGGTTATTTCTGCCTGATCGGTTTTTAGTGAAACCCTGCATTCACCATGCAAATTCAGGTTGGCTGCACAAGTCAGAGCCACGGGGCACAGGGAAATAACCTATAGAGCAAATCAGCATATGGCATCTGAAAAAAAGCTGTGGGATCTACCCTGCAGGTCTCAGAGGTTCCATACACTAGTGGCTGTAGTCCCACTATGAAGACTGGTGGTATTCCACGCTGACACGCTTTTCACTCAGACTAATTTTACTTGAGAGGAACTATCCACTTGTAAGTAAATTCAAGCTAGCTACAGTAAAGGTACACCTAACAACTACATTAAACTCCTGTACAAATAAGCACAAGCAACAGAGGTGATGATGAGGAGATGGTCCCTTCCAGAATCAGTAGCTGCAGTTAGAAGTTCATTTCACTTCATAAAATTTTGCATTTCCTCATTTTTCCTTTTGTTCCTGTCCACCTTGCCTGTACCCATATAAGCAAGTAAAAACTTTTGTTGTCTTCTCTTATAGACTTACTGAGACAGCAGATCTGAATCCTTGCTGCTGTAGCAGGTCTTGTCCTTCATTATAGGATGTCACAAGCTCAAAATCATTCATGTCCCTTCAGCCTCCACCTCAGTTATTCCCTTTTCTCCGTTCAGTCCCACGCCTCCGCGGTGGTCTCTGCCCAGCTTTCAGATGCTGACAACAGAGATTTCCCCACCTTCCTGTCAGCATCTGGGTATTTTGTAAAGAGAGTAACAGTTAGTGGGCCGAGTGGCTCAGAACTTCTGGGCTCTTTCTAGTACTTCCTGCCCACGTTCCCCTTCTTTCCCTTCAATGTACTACCTGATTTCGAGCACCCTCGATTAGCTGCTCGACTGCCATGAAACAGGCAAGTGATGCAGGCAGCAGATCAGAGGACAGGTAGAACTGTAGCCGAGTGAGAGAGATAAAATTTCTTCTCTTATCAAGCCCCTAAGCAAAACCACACCATTCACAGAATTTCTATGAGCTGGCAACCGTGACTTCTTCACACAGTATGGCTAAGGTTTGATTATTGTTTAGAAAACTTTCAGAGAAAATTGTCTTAGGAAAGACACCACTCCACACAAGCGGTGATATCAGTGCCTAGCCTGATGTTCACTGTGTCGCTTTGCTGGATTTAGACCCATGTGCACTCTCAGACCTGAGAAAAAAGGCTTTCGCTCTGCACACGGGGTTTTGAGATCTGTAGTCAGTTTTCAGGTCTGACCAGGGTGAAAGCACAGTAGCAAAGAAAGGAGGGTGGTGAGAATAGTGTTCTGAGAATAAATGAGAGTCACAGGTCTGAACTGGGCAGACCAGGGTCTGAGCGCTGGCCGGCGGGTGCAAATGAAAATGCAGCAGGTGCAGGCGTAACGCTAAACACGTGCAAGAACTGAGGAACCAGAAAACATAGCTGGTTTGGAGAAGGGGTTAACAGTCGTTCCCCTGAAACCTTAATTTGTGAACAACACCCTCAAATGTTGTTAGCACACAGCATTTTTCAACATGTTTTACAGATATTAACTAATTAGTCCTTTCAGTGTTGAAGCATTACAGCATTATTATCTCCTTTTCTTCAGAACTGAAGAGAATGAAGCAGAGGAGACTAATAACTTATGGGAAAAGACAGTGAAATAACACGGTAGAGTCAGGTTTAGAATTATTATGATTCCACTTCATGCTTCTGTGCCCCAATCTGTATATCATGGTTTTCCTGGTAAAAGTAGGAAAAAAAAATGTAAAAGATAGGAATGATAAAATTATATTATTTCTCCAACTTGATATTTTCAGATTTAATACATGAACAAATGAAATATGATTGTGCATGCATTGTAATTAGAGGGTTATCACTGCCTGCTTGGATTTTCCAACAAACTGATTATTCTTTAAAAATAACATGTTATTTTTTATTGTCCGTGATTAAAAGAATCCTCTGCTTGTGCATCCTGTTTCAGCTCTACAGGCACCAGCATCATTTTCAGTGTGCAAAATTCCCCAGCTATTCCACTTTGAAATGTATTCTCTGCTTTTCATAGCTTTCTGGATTACCCCAAGTGAAATTATGGCAACTTTAGAAAACTGCTGTAATGCTACAATGCCACCATCTGGTTACAGTCAAGGGTCTGATCTTGCAGGTGGTGAAGGCTCTGAGCCCCAAAGAATTCAGCAAGGCACCACTGACAATATAGGCTGGATGTGGAACAGATGTATGTGCCAAATTGGTCTTGTTTATTGAGGGATTTTGATTAGCCAGAGATTGAGAGTAGTATTAAAGAGCGAGTAAAGCATCTGCTTTTCCTGTCTTTCTCTTTATTTGCCACAGCAGTTCTGCCTAAGAGGCTCTGAATCCTGAATAAATCATACATATATGTGTGATTGCGCATTGCATTTAAAGAGCGGTTTGCATCTTCTGATGAAGCCTTCCTCTGGGAGCCCCAGGGAGCCATGCTGGGGGGACCAGGGGCCAGCAGCCCACAGCCCCCGCTCCCCACCCCAAGGGCAGACCTGCCTCTGGGCACGGCAAGCAGAGCGGGGCCCTAAGCTCCCAAAATCCTACACCGAAAGCTCACGTTTACTGAGGAAATTCTGAATATTTCAACCATTGTAAACTTCCTTTTGAATCATATTGTGGGAAGTAATGTCACTCTTCTTGGAGAAAAATGGAGCACTTTCTTGCTTTGGAAACATCTGAGCAAGTGGGAAAGAGCAGAAGCTGGTGTGGGAGCATGAAACGAAAGAAAAGCAAGATAAACACGAAACTACATAATCTTTGAATATCAGTCACAGCCAAAAGGAGTATCTATTTCAGTGTCTAAACCTGACTAGCTGGAATCTGATTTTACATATGTTGACTGCAAGTAGCACTGCAACATTTCTGCTCACTTCTTGCTCTACCATAAAATGCTAGCTGGTGCAGAATGCCAAGCAGCCACATTTTACTTCTCGCAGCAGAGAGAAAAGGAATTAAGCTCGTCTGGAAACCTATGTTATAATTTGTTTCTGCACTACTATTCTGAGTGCCGATCTTAAATTAAAACCATTTGGGGCTACTAAACTGATTTCTGCTGAATGTAAGTAAAGTGTGAGATAAAATGGAATAAGCAGCAGAAGCAAGTCATAAGTCAAAGGGCAGCCTCTCTTATTGCAACTTGTTTTCACGGGCTAAAAAAACCAGAACAGTATTGTTAAGAATATAAAGGGAAATGAAAGAGTTAACAGTGGTGTCTCAGAAAAATACATTTTTAAAATACATTTTGGAAGATTAAGTCATAAAACCGTCTGCCTTTGAGAACCATCAAAGCAGAATTATTTGTTTTCCATGTTTTTCTTGGAGGGGGAATCAGTCGAAAAAGCAGAGTATGTAGGGCTGGCACATGGTATAACAGGACTGGGAAATTACATCTTTACATCTGTAGGTCTTTTGTGTAAGTGTGTGCATTTTAACAGAAAGTAAAATCACAATTTGTAACAAAAACCTTAATTTTGCTTGAAGAAACATTGTTGATATGATTGTTTCCACATTCAGTATTTCTGACCAAACAACTTAATTGCCAGATGCTGACACACTGCACCATATGAGATATTCTAGCTGCGTTTTCAGCGGGGCACAGGTATCCCATAGGTCTTAATGACATCCACCAGCCCCTTGTGGCTAACTAAGGCAGTGTATCTTAAACAGAAACCTATCTTTAGACAACTGAATAAAGCCCTGCGTATTTCAGAACAAAAATCTGTAGTGTTCAACCACAGGCAAGTATTGTGTTCAGAAGATAGAATGGCCTAATTGCTTGGGCTTTCACTTTTATTAAAAAAAAAAAAAAAAAATCTAAACTAACACTTTTAAGTTGTACAAAGTTTGGGGAGTTTAATTATTTTCATGCAGCTTTAATTGGGACAAGAAGCCAAACTGCTGGAGTACAAGATTCCTTTCACATCGTTCTTGAACCAAGTGCAGTCGTAAAAAAGACACAAAATCCAACTACTAGCAATAATTGCAAATGATTACTGTTTACACGGTATTCATCAGCATACACTTCATCAAGACTGTTACCATAGCTTTCACTTGGAATAAGAGATTGAATTGTGGTATTTCTGATGACACAAATCTAGTTTCAAGCCCTTATCATACTGCAAACAAATGCCTTATTTTCTGTTTTCTGGGTTTCTACATTCTGCTAAATATTTGTTTTACAGGCTACTTTCTCCTTGCATTCATTCAGTCTCAGAGTATAGTTTTCTTCTGTATTTCTAGTATCTTTTTCTGCAGATCTCTGCAGATGTCTTTGTATTACCTAGCTGACGCTAGTTTTTGTAATACCTCTCAGGCTGGTACTTAAAGACTTTTACTGTCAGAGCATTTTATATTGTGCTTCTATCATTAATGTCTTTGTTAAACAACAGCCTGGCCCTGAAAATCCTTGCTAAACAATAGTCCGCATGTATATGCTTACTAAAATCAACTATATGATTAAAGACTCCATAGAGGAACTACATCCTCCTAAGTGAAAAATACTAAGTGCTGACTACATGGTACCCACTAGACATTCTCCCATGACAAGTCATTGCCATTAATCATTATATATTTTACTTCAAAATAGCTTGAAATAAGAAGTAATATGAAGATATTCAAATCTCTCTTGATTTCTATTAATGTCAGAAGCAGTGTTTTATGAGATCTTCTTAAATGATTCACCACAGCCTAAATAATGCAGCTACATTTTCACATCAAATAACTCTATATACTTCCACATATATTGTAATACACATGTTAATATACTGGTAGTCCTGCCATCCTCTCTAAACGGTGTAGGTAGCACAGAAGCACCATTCTAGGGTCTGCTTGCTGAACCAGGGCAAAAATAGCAATCCAGTGATGGAGATTTTCAGGAGAAAAAAATATGGGACTGAGTGCAAGATGAGCCTCTAGCTACAGGCAGCTGCCCAAGCAATGGCCGTTGGAAAGGGAAGCGGGCAGCAGGTACCTGAAATCAGGACCAATAAAAGCTGGTGGCTGAACAGCAAAACTGGGGAAGAGCAAGCAGAGGAAAGATGCAAATAACACTTATTGATGAGGGCTCTTCCAGGCAAAGCAGGGGTCTGGTATGAGCAGGAAGCCAGAAACTCTGGTGCTGATCAACAGCTGCGTGGTACCTTGGAAAAGTCTGGTCCCTTTGAGCAGGGACCCATGAAATCACCTTCTTCACGCCTTCCTGGAGCTGTTATGTGTGGAAGGGCTAAGACAAAAGGAACTGAGATCACAGGACATTCATCTAGCCAGCTCACCCACCAAAGGCTTCACAAAAGCAGTCCAAGAGCAGGAATGAGAAGCTGCATAGGACTAAGTTACTGATACTCGATGTGCTAAGTCGTAAACTACCCTCTATTGTTGTGCTGCTTACTGATTTTCAACCCTCTTTCTGCCAGTCAGCTCTGCAGTAAAGAGCCTTTCTATACTTCAGAATTCCTCTAAGTCAGTTTTTCTCAGCTTGTAGTTTGCAGAGTGTTGGTATTCAGAAAGGCAGAATAGCAGTCCACAAACAATAGAACACGCTCAGGTACCAAACTCATATGCATGGAAACATGTGAGCAAACACAAAACAGAGGGAAATCAAGTAAAGAAATGATATTTCAAGGCTTAGCCAACTTTTATTGGATGGTAATTAAAACATCTGTGGTAAATGATTTTGCCTGTGCAATCTACATCTCCTAAAGGTCAACTGAAAAATTCTAATCCTTTATAGAAAAACAAATACAAAAATTGTGTTTTCATTTTGGTTATTGCCACAAAAAATATCAATAACTTCTTTCCTCTCTTTTGAAAGGCTAACTTCTGAAACTGCTCATAGACCTTTATTTTATAAAAATGTATAAATATATATTTATTCAAATGTTCTAGCCCTGGACCAAGTTCCTATTTATTTATTCATCTATTTTGAAACTCAGTCCAAATCCTTTATTTTGTTTTGTCAGGTTAGGCCCCTGAATCAGTACAGAATAACATGAAGCAATAGAGGCTTATTACTCGGAGCAAAACCTCTCTTCTTCTGTAAAGTCAGAGCAATCTCTTTTGTTAAAAAAAGGACTGTCTCGTGGAATAACATCTGATGCCATTTAACTGCAGCTACATATTTCCTATTCTGGGAGCACATACTGCTACAGTAGTTAACAGAATTTCTGTCCACTACAAGACAATAAAGATAGCAGATGTGGAGCCACAAGACCCAGGGACCTCTACCAATTAAAGGTCAAAATCTGTCTCACTTCACAGAATGCAGCATTTGAGCGTGAGGTCTTGTATATATTTGCCATCTTGTTCAGTCAGGAAGATATGACAACAAATAGCTGGTCAAAAGCTGTCAGGGTCAAACTAAGCTTGATAGAGTGCCCTAGGTCACCTCTGTGATTCCAATAGCAGAAATCGCCCCGGTGTCAGTTTGTATTGTAGTCAAACAGTACATGGCACACAATAGAACTGTATTCCTCCACTAATTGCTTCTTTGACCTTCTTGTTAAACAAACATTTTGATTAGAAATATGTACCGTGCTATCATGTTCCATGGCAATGTAGCAGCTGCCTCGTAATAGACTTGTAGTATTGAACGTCTTCTCACCTCGCACCCAGAGAAATCGCAATTAAGGTTGTATTAGAGTATTAGATTTTGTTTGAAGTAAGTGAAAATGCAAGAAGATAATAAAGTATTCTATATAAAGGAGGGCATACTCTAGAGAATCTTCACATTTCAGTGTCTTCTCAGTAAAATAGGAACAGATTTAATTTTTTTTACAGTTTTCAAGGAGGTTTTTTTAACACTGATTTGGTCTGCAGCTAGGCAAGCCAGAAGAGGGATGACTGGGTAAACATTTCAACACTTTCTAGCCAAATGATTATTTCTCACTTCTAGGAAAAACTGAAACTCCCCTGCACAATTTTTAGCATGTCCATAGAAATGGATACTGAATAAAGTCTCTTGCTACTGCTTTGGAATTCTGAGATGTGATTTACTAATCATTCCAGTGAACACGACTGCAGAGAAAGCTTGGATTTGTGAAGCATCCTGAGCTTGTCCAGGCAGACTCGGTGAAACTCAAAGGGAGATCGCAGAGTGCTAAATCCTGATCTCAAGCAGACTGGTTCCACAGCAAGTTAGAAACAATCAAAGCTTTCATGCTCGTCTCTTCCAAATTTTCTGTTTAACAAATCTTTCATTGTCTCCATTTTTACACACGCACCCCTTTTACTTTCTCTTTTTTTCACTGAGCAGCTTTCGTCTATTTTCCTTTTGATTTCATTTTGCTCTAAGGCAGAAGTAGATTTCTTTTCATCCCATTTATAAGTTTCTACTCATTTCTTTCCCTTTTCTATTCCTCAGCTAGCATTAGCCTACTTACAGTGTAAAAATTTTAGAGTAATAACAACGCTATACCTTTTTTTACGGGAAAATAAACCTTTCTTTTTCTATGCATGCAATAGAAATAGCACATGTTAATGCATGAAACTTTAGACTTTTAATACAAATTTTGTCTTTACTCACCTTTTGCAAAAAAAGAACAACAATTTTGGCATAATTGTGTTAGAAGGTAAGATTTAAAATTTAAAAGCAGTCTTTTAAGGTCCTTAGTTTATTAGCAACTATACTGACAAGAAGTGTATTTGAGCAACCTCAATTCTCAACACACATGTTGTGAAAGCATTTGACAGTAAGCAAGTAGGACTGAAGCTCTTTTACCCTGAAATTTCTCACATTTTTAACTTGTTTTTCTGTTATTCCACATTTTTTCTTTAAAAATTATTACTAGCTGCATTTTGTAGAGGTGGTCATATTTTGCTTGGTTGTGCTGTTGTGAATATTTTTGAGAGCATCTGTTCAGCAGAATGCATGTTTCATTTTGCACACGTATGTAAATGAATAATGGAAGAAAATATATTTACACCTGGAGTGGCAGGAGTAAGAAGCCTGACAGAGGTTCTCCCCGCAGCAGCCTACATGCAAGTAATGCATGTGTCTTCCAGGTGTAAATCTTCAGTGGTGCGTACCCATGGAAGGAAGCTCCAAATTCCTGTGGTTATAACTGTGACAGCACCCTGGTGGGAAAGGTCTGGGGACAGTTGTTCTGCAGGCCACCCTAGCCCTGGGAAGAGGTGCAAAAAGCTGATAGAGACTGCTGAATGCCCTGAACCATTGTGCTTTTGTGGTTCAAGCGTGCAACCCTCTGTTTGCTGTGGTGACCTCATTATTCCACGTGCAGTGAGGAAAATATTTTAGCAACCCTGTTTCAGAACCACTGGGGAAAATTTTATTAATTTCCTTTGTGCAAAATGTTTACCTCTGTGCCTTCATAAATTGCTTTCCTGGCCCCAGGAACCTTTGCAATTTTAATGAAGGAGCTCTATCTGTCTATCTATCTGTGTTCTTGAGTTGTGTTTTTACAGATCCCAAAGAAGAAAAATTAAGAAGAACTTTGATTATTTCCCTTTGCAAAAAGCTTGTACTATTGGGGTGTTCTTTTGGTTGCTGTTATACAAATTATAAACATTGAAAGTCAAGCTGTGGATAATAGTACTTGCTATTGCTGCCTGTATATGGGAATGACCTTCATTTTCATAATCCTGATGCTAAATGAAAATGAACTTTAAGATAGGAAAAAGTAGAAATTATTTAAATAAAAAAAAAAACTAAAAAAAAAACCACAGAGCAAGGCCTTGATTCTGAAAGAGACTTTCAGACATATTTAACTTCACAAATCTAATCAGTCCCAGAGTAAAATCACATTGAAATCATTAATTTACTATAAATAGAAAACTGATGTACCTCAAAATCACCTTATTATACTAAAATAAGCACAAAATCAATCATCCACATGTTTTTTACATGAGCCTTGTTATTGGATACAAATTATTTTACCATTTCAGAAGTAGCCAGTGCAATTAAGAAACACTTTACGGTGTATAAATTTTGTATTGAGTGGAAAAAAATATAGGTCAATTAGAAGATAAGGCGAGAAACGGAAGAAGGGATTGCCCAGGCCTTGCTTCAGGGAACATTAACATGATGTTGTGTGTCCATATACCTAGCATAAGTCTCCCTTTTAGGGCACTTTTGGGCTACCACCGTGGGAATAAGTAATAGCAATGATGCTAGCGAAGGCAGTACAGGACAAGAGGGAACCAAAGGGAGCAGCTGCTTCAGAAAGCAAGATCCACGGTGATTAACGAAGGTACCTGGAGGTACGTAGAAGTGCAGTTAAATTGTAGATAACAATCCCAGTGTGGCTTACAGAAGGAAGTGGTAAACTGAAACTCTCCCTCGGGTCTCCCTGTCTGCCTAAGCCTGATCCAGGGTAACCAGTGCACGCGTCCATGTTCTGCATCTGCTGTTTGTTCAGCAGACACTTAAAAGGACATAAGAAAAGATGGAGTCTCTTGGCCATATGACAACACAAGTAACTGGAGAGACGAGGGGGAACTTGGGCCATTTGTAGGATAAAGGATTACACAGAGGGGTAACACACCCCAATTAGAAGAGATTTTTATTAATTCAATAGAAACTGAAATCATTATGTTGCATAGTAGATAGGCTCTAAGGAGTTTATTTTTTAGCCTTGTCCAGCAACTTCTAGCAACCTGTGGTTACTCAAGATAGAACATTTGTATTAAAGTGCCTGTAATTTAAGCACAGTCATAATCTTATGTGCAAATTGCTGGTGAAATCTTACCAAGTTCCTGCCTCTTCTGCTTATACTTTCTTAAAGAAAAGTCACAAAAGCTGTCTTGGCTAAAGGCAAAGTCTTCATAAGGAAAGTATGCAGAAATATACTAGATGTAAGAGCTTTCTTTCTTAATATTATTATGTTACTTTGTGTTTCCATTAAATAACCAGGATTACATATTTTAAAGTTTTCAAGATCTTGTCAGTGAAGATGTATGCACAAGAGGTAGTGCCCTGGAGAAACCACTGCATCTGAGAATTACCCTCATTAGAGAACTAGAGTTGTCTTGTTAATACTAAAATGTATTGTGGTGGGAACAACACATTGAAGAGCCATTGTTTTAATGGTCTTTAATCCTGCCCATTTGTCATTAATGAACTGTCTTTTTATAAATATCACTCCAATACAAAATATAACATGCTGTGCATAAAATGAAATTCATTTTTATGTAGATTAAAAGAAAGCTAACATAACCTTTTGACATGCAGCTCGTTAAGAATTTACAACCATTGCTCAAACAATGAGATCACGGGTTTTGCGTTACCCCTGTTTAAGGTACAGCGGTTTGCAAAAAGTAAAAACAATACCTTATAGAACAGCAGAATAAGGAAGAGGATGTACTACCCTACAGCCCTGAAATCAAAAAGTATTATCTACACAGAGCCTTTGTACACAGGATGCTTTCTAAAGAAATGAAAAGTATCTTCCTTAGTACTTTTAAAACCTAGAGATCAATTCTGGTGCTCTAGAACCAGCATGAGTCTTTCACTTAATTTGGATGCAAATTTTGTTGCTGTCTTCGGTAAAATTCTACATTACTTAGAAAAGATGACAATTACATCTGCTTGTGTTTTCACAATTCAAGCAATGGCTGTGTTATAATAATAAATGCCAAAATAATAATTTCTGTTAAAAACAAAGTAGTTGTGACATTGAAGCTGTAATGGGAAACACCAGTAAATAACCTTTATTTGATAAAATGTCTCCCTGTTGGATTCCCAGTCAGATCTTGCAGTTCAGTTGTTATTCTCGATTTGCTCTTGTTTTCTAGCACCGGTACCAGTCCATTGTTTTGCTTCCCAAACACTTTCTTCAGCCCAGTTCTACCATTTTTTCCTCACCTTTCTATACTGTAGTTGCAACCGACTCCACACCACAAGCAAATCAATGCAACCACTAACAATCTAGGCAGTAATCCCGGCATTTAGAGCCAACACGTGTAAGCAGCTGATTGACTGTATCCATCCATGGAAAGCAGACGTCTCTCTAGTCAACTGATTTTAACACAGAAGTAAGATACTTATTCCACATTAATCAGTTCCAAGTCACTGGGGCATCTCAGTCAAGCCCGTTGGTTACCTCAATCAAAATCAGACTGCAAAACAAATTTCATGCAATCACTAGATTTTAGATGGATAAACAAGAACATATTGTTTGCCTATAGAGGCCAGGTGTTGTATATTTCGTATGAACAGGCAGAAAATTTACTTTTTAATATTTAACCCAAGTATTTTCAATGCCTTTTTACAGAAGTTGAAATTTATTACAAATATTTTCTGCTCTATTATTGTCCACATTTACATATGCTATGAAGGAAGAAAAGTATTGCAGGTGAAGTTACAACTTAAAGTTCTTCCTCCTTACAATCTGAGCAAATGTGTTTTACAACAAAAGGAGTTGCACAGTCCATGCCTTCCCCCAGCCCCCCCTCAGCTGGAGCCTGAGATGGGGAGGAACAAAGGCACTTTATTTTTCAGGCACACCCAAACCTGCTCCTTCCATTGATGCCATCTATCAGATTTCCAAAGCCAGAGTGAGTTGAATTTGAAAAATGTTAAACATTCAGAATTAAGAAATCATTCATAGCTTATTGGCAGACTACAGAAGTATCTTCTTCTGCGTATTGATGTGCTTTTTCATATTAATAATAGCTCATTAAACCTCACAGTGAAACACACCCTGTCAATCAATAGTTCTGTACTGCAAGTAAGAAGTAGGTTTACAGGATATTTAATGTAATTAAAAAAAGGCTTAACTATCATTCATTTAATTATTTTGTCTATCGATTATGCTTATCAGTATTTAATGTATATAGTAATAATCTATGAATATGTTCATTCTTTAACACAAGAAAAAATGTGGGTTCAATTAAACTATAGAGCAGTTCACTGCTTTACGTATTATCTTTTCACTCCTCTGGTAAATGAATGTTAATTAGTATATGAAAATATAGGATATCATAACATGGACCTTTAATCCATTTTCAGAAGTGAATATTGGTTCAGTGGCAAGATCAGCTGCAGTGGAATTCATGTAAATCATCTAAACTAGTGAACAAAATCAGTTCATTAATCCTTCCTGACAGGTTAATTTCATTCCATTTCTAAGTTGTCAAGTTAGAACATGGAACAAATAATCAAAAACCTTTAAATCAAATATACCAAATCAAGACTAATTGAATATGCTTCAAGTATGTCAATAACAAGATTCATTTTTCAAAATTTAATAGGAAAGCTTGTTAAATTATAAAAATACATGCCCTGCTAAGTCTAGGAGGGCAGGAAAAGCATTGGCCCAGCAATTTTATGTTTTTGTTAACTGTATTCCCTGAATGTGTGACACAGTGTTCATAATGCAGATACATATACATCTCATACACATTCCTTTCATATGGACATGCTGTGTTTATATCAAACAGCTATATAAAGTATTGAAGTGAAATACAATTGTTCCATGAATTTCACGTTCTCTATAATTACACAATTTTACAGAATCACGCATTTCTGCACAGCCCATTAACTTGTCTAGAATTTGGAATATCTTTCCAAGGAAATGGGATTGGTTTTCAAATTATCCTGAAGATTAATGACTATTAGTAAATTGAATAGGGTAAAAATTTCCAAGTATTTGATCTCCATTCTTAGATCTGATGTAAAAATTCTTTTTCTGCTTAATCACTGGTGGCAAGTGAAGTTCAAGAAAATCCACTTAAAGACCTGCTCAAGACGGAAGTTCCATCTAAATGTGAGGAGGAACTTTCCTTTGAGGGTGGCAGAGCACTGGAACAGGCTGCCCAGAGAGGTGGTGGAGTCTCCGACTCTGGAGACATTCAAAACCTGCCTGGACGCCATCCTGTGCAACCTGCTCTAGGTGACCCTGCTCTGGCAGGGGGGTTGGACTAGATGATCTCCAGAGGTCCCTTACAACCCTTGTGATTCTTTGATTCTGTGATTTGCCAAATATTCCCAACTTTGCTTATACTATGTCAGATTTACTAGCCTTAGTAACGATCTCAGGCCTACTGCTGGATGAGAGTTGTCAACCATCACATGGAAACACTGGGTGGAGTAGTTTTAAAGAAAGACTCCCAAATCTAGGAGTCTACATGAGCCACTGTCTGTTGAAATATAGGGCTTTATTCTGCTGCCCACACACTGTCCTGCAGCCAGGAAATATGGTACTGTAACAGCTCATACACTGCAAGAAGTTGTTCTGCTTCTTCTACTTGCAAAGCAGTCAAGGTACTGCAGTCTGGATTCTGTTGTCACCACGCCAGCTCCACTCACCCTGCTCGGGTGCTACAGGAGAGCACCTGCAATGAGGGCACAGCCAGAGATGGGCTCACCTGTGCCACCTGGCTTGTACCCCCTGGCAGAGCTGCTCTACTCCTGCTGCTCCTCAACAGATATAGCCTGTATATCTTAATTGTGTTATTAACTTCACCCCCATAAATTAAATTATTTAAATTGAACAGTTTGTATTATTGGCAGAAGCACGTCATTTAACTGGATTAACACCTGTTGTGGCCCTATTTTACTTGGACTGGCAACATATTCTTGTATCCATATATAGTGTGCCCCTTTTTTCACACATTACATCACAAATTTCAATGCGATAAGACATCTAGGCTACCCCAAGATATTGAGTAACGTCAGGCCACACGGGACTGGCAGATACGACGTGGGACCTATAGAAAGCCTTCCAGATCCTTCCGGACTGGCAAGTGGAAGCCAGGCAAGCTATCCTAAGGAATCACAAGCTGCTCTAGATATCTATTTGTGTGGGAAAGCAATGTGGTACGAAGTATCTATTTCAGCACGGCCTGAATCTCTTTCTAGGGTCCGTTGATTAGCTGTCCAGAGTCTACAGTGAGAGCTCAGATATGCAGCCCATGTGTGAATGCCATGTAGACTCCTGCTATTTCATGCCTTCATGTGGAGCAGCATCCTACCCTTTGCATCCGCTATACTTGCATTAACACAAACTGGGAAATACTAAAGCCAAGAATATAGCCGTCAGTGACTTTTCCTGTTGAGCTCTGGAGAACACAGTGGACACAGACCTGAACTGGAGTCTGTGTAGGTGAAAACCTCCTTGGTTCCATTTGTCTCTGCTCTCTGTCTCCAGAGATTCATTCAAATGTGTCTACACCACAGCATTTTAATGAGCTTAAATGAGGCTGCAGACTTTTCTTGGGCTCTGTATACAGGAGTCAGTTTCATGGCAACTCAATAATTAATCAGTGCTACTCTGCAATTAACCAGATAATCTCAGATATTACAGTAAAATTAATGAGCTCATTTCAGATTGTATTTTCTCTTATGGCAAACCAGATAGTTACATTTCTGTTTCTCTAAGTACTTATGTTTTTAAATCAAAACAAATCTTCTGAATCACTTGTCAAACTGAGTTATTCCAGGAAGTTGACTGACTGACTTTTTTGATATTTCTGTTTCATTCTGCACAACTTTCTTTACTTTCTTTCTTACCAAAACAAGTTATTTGCAGCATGCATTTTAGGAAGCTACAAGAAGTCTGAAATACTTTAATGGCAAATTTATTTTGTGTTGTTCTTCAAATGCTCGAGATTTCACTTCATCTTATTTCCATCTTCCTTCATTTGTATCATCAAAATGGCAATATATTATGTAAATAAATTGAGGGCAATGAGTTGAGTTTATTCTATATTTCCTTCAAAAGAAAATTGCACCTAAGAAACTATATGTAGGCTTTATTTCAGCTAGCAATCTATGACTAAAAAGCAGACGTTCAAGCTAGACATCTAAGCAAATCACCTTCAGCTTGTTATGCAGCCAAAAGATGTATCTTCATAGGTAATGTGTGTTGTTGTAAGGTAAGCAATCTTAAGTAGATTATGAGTCCTAGGCACATATTTGGTGATCAGAATAGCTCTCAGCTCTTCTGACCACAGTGGCAAAGGTTGTGCTGGTTGGAAGGCACCTCAGGAGGTCAGACAAGGCTGCTCAGGGCTTTATCCACTACAGTCTTGAAAACCTCCCAGGGTGAAGAGAGACTGCATAGACTCTCTGGGCAGCTTCTTCTGATGCTTAACTCCTATCATGATGAAAAAGTTTCTCCTTATATACAGTCTGAACCTCTCTTTGTTTCAACTCATATCTGTTGTCTTTCATCCATGCCCCATCGTAAAAAGCCTGCCTCCATCTTCTGGATGACCTCCTCTTAGGCACTGGAGGATGCTGTTCAGGCACCCCAAAACCACCTCTTCTCCACGCTGAACAACCCCATCTCCCTCAGCCTCTCCTCACAGAACAAGTTGCTCCACCCACCAACCATCATGGTGGCCATACACTGAATTCACTCAAGTTGATCAATAGATATCTAGTGCCTTTGGGCATCCACACTGTGCTGGCAGGTACAAAATGGGACCTGTAAGCAATCTGCATCCTTCATCAGCAGCAGCCAGAGGTTAGGCAGACGCATTAGGTTATCTCAAATGGTTTCAGACACCCATGAATTGGAAATTCAGCTTGGCCCTGCATCTCCTGTGAAATAAATGGAAGTTAAAGGAGCCAGCTTACAGATAGACATATGCATGGGACAACCTGAGTGGACTACCATCCCAAACTTCCAAATCATATAATGTTGCAGGTGCAGCTGTTAACATTGGTAAACTATTGGGCATAAAAGTATCATAAAAGTAGCTGTTAAATGCTACTTGCTCTCAGGATTTCAGTGGATTTCTTGTATTAGTTAATATAGCCTTACAATATTTTTGGTAAAGTATTTAAAAATAGGGAAACAGAGTCCTATTTCACATAAATCTGAGACAGGTAGAATTTAGATTGCTTTGATATCACTTCTGGACCTTAAAACACAGGAACATACTCCCTTACAAATCCTACTGCGTAATAAATCAATTTAAAAAAAAAGTTTTTACACATTGCAGGTGGAGATATTTACATCACAATCTACATTTTAGAGCTGAAAAGCTGATTCTGAGTTTCCAGAAAATTTTAAATCTGAAATCTGAAAAAAAATTGGTGATGTCAAGTCATCACTCAGCTTTCATCTCACTTCTGTGTAAGTTTCACAACTCTGTTACAGGTAATTTTTCAGTGGAACAGATACTTGAAGCATTTTCATGATTTTTAGTTAAATAATAGTTATTTATCCAAAACAAACTTAATGTCTTAATTTATATGAAAACTCAGCAACATAACCATAGCACAATCTATGCAATCTTTCAAATAGAACATTGTCAGAAAGGGTCAGCTGCAAAAGAAGTGCCTTTCTTCCCTGTGCATTTATGTTTCTACTAGAAATCATCTTTTGGGGAAGATGCTGCAGCTTTCACTTCCATCTAATTAATATCTTTAGCTAATATCTGGTATCAAAACATGCCTGCAACATTAAGAGCTATTCTTAGTCCTTAATTCAACTCATCTCCTTATAAAGTACAGCGATTAAATCTTCTTTCTGAACTAGAGAATTTGAGACTTTCAGTTATGATCTCTAGTCTTGCAGGTTTGTAATTGCATCTGAAAACATAATATATATCTATATAACTTCATTTTTGTCTTGAAAAATAAAAACATAAACTGTAGATAACTTTCAGTATTTTGAGTACATAGTAAGACATGGAATTTACAAGGTATGCATAAATGTTTCCAGAAATAGGACTAAAAGAAACTGGGTGTGATTTGAAATCAAGTCCTTGAGTTCTAATATATAGATGTTTAAGCATCTAATATCCATGGATTTAAAGTCATTTTTAAAACTGAGGAATTCATTATATGGTCTTAATCATATACAAAGCTTCTAATCAGTGATATTTAAATGCTTAGCATTTGAAAATAATTTTGTACATTTGTCTTCCAGGAGCGCATTAGTATATTTGCATAGTTATGGAAATGGCAATTGCAAACTGATTACTCATTTTAAGAAAATGAACAATACAATAGTACCATATTTGAATCATAAATCTAGGAATGCATTAATCAAGAATATGCATGGACTTTTAAGGATTTATATTAACTGCTCATCTTCCTGCTTATGATATATCAGATTTCAAAGAAATAAAGGCATGTACAAGGTACGCGAGTGGTTCAAGTCAGTAACATCTACCTGTGGCCCTACAAATTATGTTGCTCAAACTTCAGTGATATTTCAATGGAAACTTGAAACAAGTTAAAAAACTTGAAACAAGTTTTTAAAATAAGCTCAATTTAACTAAAATGACCACCTCTACATAATAAGTGTTATGGAGTTTGTGTTCTTTTCCCATCCACATCCTCTCTGTGATGACTAATGCTGGTGAGAAAGCCCACACACTGTGGGCTACTGTGTAGGTGCAGTGTATTTCCCACACCATGGTAGCTGACTGGGTGCTGGTATAGTGCACCACCACACTTAACACAGCAGGAAACTAAGGCTTGGGTTGTGTTAGAGGTTTATAAAGGTCTGGTAGGCATGAATCCTGCTGCCTCCAGTGTCAAAAATATCCCTGTTTCCACCTTTCAGATATTTAGATTTCTTGCTCTGAATTTCTTGTAATAAGATTTCATTCTGAAATCATTCCAGCTTTCTTACGACGTTATACCCTAAAGTTTCCAATGTGTATTCTAATATGTAAGTCCAGCTTTACAAGCTGCATCTGGAAATAAAATATACACGCATAAATGTGTGCACATACACACAAAATACCAACACAGAGGTGAGCATAAGAATATATGTTTAATAATGTTAGATTATGGAAACTTCTCTTCAAATGAGAATTTTATTTGACTGAACAGATTTAGGGTTAATGACATTTCATTTTCATGGCTTCACTTCAAGAGTATCGGGTGTATTGCAGTACATTCCTGATGGAGTGTGTTATCTTTTCAACTTGTTGCAATTTGCACAGCACAGGGTAGCTTTTGATTGAAAACTGCATGAAGGCATTCAAGTAAAAAATTTGTCAAGTCAAATATCAAAAATAGCATTTTGTATCCCAAAATGAATAAAAGCATATCATCAGCAATCTGCTATAGCAGAACCTTACTGAAGGTAGTAGTTCATATTACAGTGAAATTAAGAATATATTTCCAAATTGTGCTCATTCTAAATGTATGTATATTTACATAAAATTCAAAAGAAAAACCCCCAAGTTTAGAATTCATAACTCTTAATTAAAAATCGTTGTGAGGAAAAAATATTTTAATGAACTAATAAGTATATGACAGTTATAAATATGTATATGACAGTTATAAATAAGACAGTTTTTGCCTGAATAAAGATCCATAATCTCTTTAGAAAGAGGTTCATGTTAAATTGAGCTCACATTTCACATGTCATATAAGAAAGTTAAAGTTATAGTTTATAAGGAGGCAACACATTTTCTCAGCATTATGAATTTTCTTATTTATGTCTCTAATTTCTCTTGTATGCTTTGAAATGAAATATTTCAGGACCTTTTAGTTGTTCTGCCATAAAAAGGGGTGATAAAGGGGTGAAAACCCAAATAGGATCTACTGCATTTGGAAAATCAACTGTAAGTATCTATATACAAAATATTGGAATACCCTGAGCCTGCATAACCTCCTGAAGAGATCATCTTACAAGACATCCTTCCAACACAAGGGGTACAAATACTAGCACAAAGAAACTAGTTCCATTCTCATTCAGCTCTACCCTGGCTAAACTCAGACTTCAGTGGAATTACAGCTTTTCCCAGTGTTTAAGATGCCCATGCTCTTCACAGCAGTCTAAGCACTTCTGTTCCCCTAATGTTTCATGAATTCAGCACACATTTCCTACAGCAAAGTCTAGTGATTTGAATTCAAATTTTTCGGTAAAACACTGCTATCCGTCCTTGACACACTGAGGACAACATTGTAAGATATGCCTTTTTACCTGTGAGCTTTATCTACAGCTGAGTGAATAATAGGACATGATGCTGCTGAAGCCCAACAGCAGAACTGTCCCGCTAGCCTTTGAAGAAGCAAAGTTTTGCTTCCAGTATTTATATGGAAAAATGAATCCATAGTCATGCAACACTCAGTATTCAGACAGTAATACAGGCTTTCTTCATCAGTAAGAAACCCTTAATTATGGACGAGCAAAGACTCATGGTGCATACCAAGAAGGATCAGAAGCAAACAGACTTGACAGGTTCTCAAAATACTTATTTCATCTGCCTATGCCAAGGCAATGCCTCCACTAAATTGAACTTCACATAAATCACATTGCAGTTACTAGAGTGAAGTCAGACATTCTGTATGAAAAGTATATAGTTTCTAAACATTTTTCGTATGCTTTCCTGAATAAATGGCAGAAGAGAACAACATCTTCCTACAATATGCTCTGCTGTTTGTGTAAATCAATTTTCGTATAAGAGCCAAGGGAACCATTTAAATTATTTATTCAGCTAATGTAGCTCCTTTTTGTTCATGAAAAAGCTTATTTTTGTAAATCTGCTTCACTTAGGTATTTATGCAGCCTCCATTACAATAGTATCAGAGCGAGTCACAGTCTTCTAATACACATTTATCATCATAACACACTAGTCTACAAAGCACTACATTTGAAATGGTCTTTATGATCAGTATTACTACTATGTAGTATCTCCAGTGGTGGACAACAACCCCATTTTACTAGATGCTACACAAACACAGCATAATGTAACTGTCTAAGATCTATTTTAGGGTGAACTGAGCCATTTGTAGTCTCCCTTTACACTGTACTGACTAGGTGCTAAATTCATTTACCCAGATGTAGGAATATAGTTCCATCTAGATAGTCTAAGTTATTCTGCTTGGTGTCTAGCAGCCACTCCACAAGAGCGCAGCTTCTCTCATCTGAACATGTCTTAGGTGGTTCAAATGGCAGTAAGCACCTGTGATCTGGTCTCCATTGTCTGAAACAGGTGTTTTAACACCTTGTTCACACATAGGCTCCTACAGGTATCATAGAATCATAGAATAGTTTGGGTTGGAAGGGACCTTTAAAGGTTATCTAGTCCAACCTCCCCTGCAATAAGCAGGGACATCTCCAACCAGATCAGGTTGTTCAGAGCCCCCTCCAACCTGACCTTGAATGTTTCTACGGATGACACATCTACCACCTCTCTGGGCAACCTGTCCCAGTGTTTCGCCACCCTCATTGTAAAAAATTTCTTCCTTATAGCTAGTCTCAATCTACCCTCTTTTAGTTTAAAGCCATTACCCCTTGTCCTATTGCAACAGGCCCTGCTAAAAAGTTTGCCTCCGTTTTTCCTGTAGGCCCCCCTTAAGTACTGAAAGGCTGCAATAAGGTCTCCCTGGAACCTTCTCTTCTCCAGGCTGAACAACCCCAACTCTCTCAGCCTGTCCTCATAGGAGAAGTGTTCCAGCCCTCTGATCATCTTCATGGCCCTCCTCTGGACGCACTCCAACAGGTCCATGTCTTTCCTGTGTTGAGGGCTCCAGAGATAGACACAGCCATGCATGTAGAGTGCAGTACACATGTGGCATCTTAATCATAACCACTCTATCCTAAGTAGGTTTGGGGGTACATTTCCATACACAGATGGCTAGCAAATTACTGTCCTTGGTCAACTGTTGTTTTTTTATATTTGCTTGTTTAAGAAACTGCTTAGTTTTTATTGTCTGGAAATGAAGCCATTAAGGCAGTCTAAAAATGGAGACATCCAAAATCAAACCTTTAATCTATAACTGTGTTATCTCCTACTCACATTGAGCAACTGGTTATCTAAATCACATTATTTCCATTTAATCCAGACTAGTATGGAGGCCTTACACAAATGAGATAAAGGGTCATTCTAGTTTCCTTCTTTCCCAATCAGTTAACAGATTTTAGACTGCTGAAAACATTTTCAATTTTTTTATGGTTGCATTTCAGATACATTTGGAATATCAAATCTGAATTTTCATCTAATTTAAGGTAATTAAGTAAATAAGAAAAAAAAAAAATTTCTGAATGCTTAGACGATTCTAAAGTCAGATTTTTTTCCAAATGTCTTTTAATTAGCCCAAGCCTGCCTGAGTGCTAGTAATCATAAGACAGCATAGGTCAAGTTACAACAGATTGTCAAGCAAAGAGCAAAAGAAATCCAAGGTCTTGGACACGTTACAAGAGGTAAAAAGGGAGGGTGCCGTGAGGATGGCACCAGTCTTTTTGCAGTGGTGCCCAGTGATAGGACAAGAGGTAATGGGCACAAACTTGAACATAGGAAGTTCCATCTAAACATGAGGAGGAACTTCTTTACTTTGAGGGTGGCAGAGCACTGGAACAGGCTGCCCAGAGAGGTGGTGGAGTCTCTGACTCCAGAGACATTCAAAACCCACCTGGACACCATCCTGTGCAACCTGCTGTAGGTGACCCTGCTCTGGCAGGGGGTTGGACTAGACGATCTCCAGAGATCCCTTCCAATCCCTGTGATTTTGTGATTTGGGAAAGTCTCTAAAGTTTTAGGATGGCAAGTCCCATTGAAATCCATGAGAAATTTCTTCCTCAATCCTCTTGATTTTTTTTTGATTGTCTACCGAGGGTTGCAGTCAATAGACACAAATTTCTATTCACAACTGGTGCAAAAGTGCAAGACAATCAAAGGAAGATATAAATTTGAATATTGTGAAGAATTAATGTTAGAAAATGCCTTGTTAGCAAAACCTCATGAAATAAGGAAAACCGAACCTGAAGTTTTTAATAATGAATAACTGTGATGGACAAAATAAAATGTATAATTTTACATCTGCAAGAATCCCAAATAAAGTTTAAGTGAGCTTACACTTTTCTATGTGTTTCTATGGAGTTTATGATTCATTTGAATTACAATTTTGTGCCATGTCAACAGGAATGGTCTGTCCTTTCCTACCTCAGTTTTAGATGTGGTCACCTTTTCTTGGAGATAAATCAAATGTCCCACCATTAGCAGGACTTTAGGAAGATAGGAGGTACACCTACTGCACCCTGCAGGCCAGAGGTCTTCAAAACTCATCTCCAAAAAGGGAAGAAATAGTTTGGGAAAACAGCTTTCAAGAACAGCCATGAAGCGTGTGCTGGTCTTAAACTGGCTCAGCTTAATTCCACTTCAGAATACATGGTCTTAAATTGTTGACAAAGAAACCAGTCCAGGAAAAGTCACTGCTTTATTCATAGCTGACTAGTGGATTCTGGTAGCAGATTCTGTTGTGAATAGCTGAGGGTTAATAGTGTGTATCTTTCAAGACTGTAACCAATGAAAAGAAAATAAGGACATTACTAAGAGATAAAATAGTAGGGAAATGTAATATCTTTTGTAGAAAGATTCCACTGACAACCATGAGCATTATTATCTGTGCCAACCAGGAAATGACTATCATTTTAGATACTGTTTGACAGCTCTGATTTATTCCTGGAGAACTCGACTTCATTCTCACCAATTAACATAGCAGATCTATAACCAGCCTTAGACATGCCACGTCTATTCACAGGGGATTATCTATAAGCCATTTATTCCACATGTCTGTCCATTCAAAGTAGCTGTATTTTCTGCAAGATTACAGCCTCTCAACATTATTCTAAAACCAGTCACCAAATACTAAAGCCATTCTTCCCTGGTGAAAAACTTGTAGAAAAGGGGACAACATCATTTATTTAGCAAATGTACCTTTCACCAGCTGCAAACATATTTTCTATACAGCAGATATTCTTAGATCTCTTAAGGGAAGCCCTTTCCCTTTTCTCTTTTTCCTTCTCTCTCTGTCTCTTTCTTTTCTCCCTCCACCCCCCAAAACACACACACACACACACACCCCCAAGAACAACACCAAAGGAATTTATGGATGCAACGGAAAAGTTTGAATCACTGCAATTAACGATACTGATTTGTATTTATATTTGTATTTGTATTTATAGCACCTTTCACCCCAAAGAAGTCTATGGTACTTTAAAAGGCCTTTTTCTGTGTTAATAAATTATCTCACCTAACAAGCCCTGCTGTGACATGGTTCTTGGCAGACACATAACAGGATTCAGCAATATGATTCAACTCTTATAAGACTGAAAGTGGAGAACGTAATAGTCCATCTGCTTGAAACTTTAGGCAGATAGATTTTACTTAGCTTCATTGGCATTTGGGGAAGTCATTTATAGGATCATAAGATATTCAGTGTCCACAGTCCTTTGCTGTTGCATGATAACCCCATAACACCTTCAACAATGGTCTTGTACATCCTAGCCCCTTAAAACTGCCTACAGAGCAAAGGATGATACCCTACATTGCTCCCTGTGTAGCAAACTTTTCCTGACAATTCACACAGAGCTGTTTAGCAAAATCTGATAGCATTGTCTGTGGAGTTTCCCCAGGGAAACTCTCTCCCGTTATCTTGAGTTGGTGAGTGTCATCTCTGGACCATGGGTCTGATCACCCTCCCAGGATAGCCCTGGGAGGAGCCAGGTCAGGGGCTCCTGATGAAGTTCTTGAGGTTCCCCCACCCGTAGTTGATCCTCTGGGCTCCTTTGTGGTCATGAAGATGAGCCTTTAATCACATAACCTAGCATGCAGGGATGGGGTAATTTATCTTGGTTGATCCAAGGAGCTTTGTTAGAACTAAGGTTTATCTTAGGTTTTAGTTACTGTTATTTTTAATTAAATTTAAATGTCATTTTGAAACAGAGTCTGCATACAGTGGTTCTTTGACATGGGAAACCTAAATGCAGCCCAGGCTAATTTGCATATACTGAGCCCCTGTGGACCCAAAACTGAGTAACAACTTTTTTCATAGAAATCAAGGCAGGGCTGGCAAGGCTTTATCATACATGATTATATGGCTCATGAACTATTTGGTTCTTCCTACTTACCAGACTATCAGACTGTCATTACAAGCACAGAACAGCCCTATTTCTGCCTCACACATTACTATCACATTATAATCACCATATGTACATGTATAGATGCTATATTTTGATACAAAGCAGCCATTTGACTCCCTTCATACGCAAACAATTAATATTCTTGTTCTGCTACTCTTGTAGTTGTGTCCAGTGTGTGTGCAGAAGGGGGACTAGTTTCATTACTGTATTCACATATCGACAGAGAGAAAAAAGTTATTTACTTGTCTGCATCTAATTATTTACAGTGTGTTATTAACACGCCATTTCCAAAGTGTGTAAAGGAAGGGGTAGAACAACAACACAACCCTGTGTCTTTTCATATCCAGAGAGATGACGATAGCACACATGACTACAGCACAAAAAAAGACAGAGGGTTGTTGAACACATACAGACAGAAGATCTCAAAGAGCTGTGTTTATAAAAAAGCAAGCAACTTCTGTTTATTCTTCAAGCACTTGCTTTTATGATCAGTTCTAGTTACTAAAAAGGCACTTGTTAAAAGACTGCAGGCATGTGCTCACAGTCTAATTGGGAAAGCAATTGCAACGCATTCGTTCCAAATCAAGCATCCAAACAAGCTGTCCTAACACCTTCTTCATATTTAATAAATGTCCCTATCAGAGAAACCACTGCATTTATTTATAGGTTAAATCCATTAGTGGCAAGGGAACATGGAAATAACTAGAAGAAAACTCCTGAAAATCTACTACACAGAGAAGTTTTGCACTTAAATTTCAATGAGGTGATACTTCAACAGCAAATACTTGCATTGCCAGTGCAGTTGGTGGAGAGCAGGCAGAGCAGAGCCCTTGAAGGCCTCCAGAGGAAGACTCTTGAACTGATTCCTATCTGAGGCCGCAATAACCAAAAAAGTAATTTTTTAAATCAATATTCCCTTAGAATTTTTCCACATGTATGCTGAACAAATCCACTGGCAAATAGGAAGAGAGATGAGAACCAGTCAAGCTGTTTCTCCAAGAGGCTGATGAAGAGAAGGGAAAGAAAAGAGGAAATCACTCTTTTTTTTTTTTTTTTTTTTAAATATCTATGTGACACACAGCAAGGAGTGAAAGAAATGAATGATGACAGAATAATAACTAGATCAACCTGTTCTTACTTGAGATACTTTAAAACTATCACTAAATACATTGCTTAAAATTAAAGGTAGGGATGAGATATATCAATCCAGAGCTAAATCTCAAAATGCCAGTTGTCTGATTTTTTTTAAATTATTTTTTAGAGGTAAATCAAAAGTATCTCTGTTTCAACTTCCTTTCTATTTGGAAATGGTCATTTAGGAGCCTATATATATATCAGTCTACTGTGATACCATGAGATAAACAAGTCTGGAGAGGTGTCTTTGTTTTGGACCTCAGCTATGTGCAACCACAATGTCACTACTGTTCCAAAGATATTTTAATTCACAGATGACACATTCTATAATCATTCACTTTTTATCACCATCATACCTGACCATGAATCATCACCTCACTTAAAATATTACCTTAAAATATAATCACATCCTAACTTCAATTGTTACTAAAATCTGTATTAAAAGGGTTAGATCACTTAAAAACTTTCAGCTTTCAAGGTAACTGCAGGTACTACAGTGTTTAAGATTGCATCATAGCACACTAATTGAGTTCTACAGCTACTTTTGCCTAGTTATTAAAATACATAATAAATCCCTTGGGAAAATATTGAGGCTTCTTGACAAAATTATAAACATCAATTATACAACACTAAATTATAAAAATGACAAAAGATTATTAAACAATATTGTTCAGTGAAAAAATTGGACCTCTGTGTTAAAGTTATGATTCCTTCAAGTCAGACTCTAGAGCAGACAAAATAATTGCTGATGTGTTTCTGGCATAACAAATAGATGTTGAGTTTTTAGCAAGTTTGTTTCTACCAGCTTCAGCAAAGTGTCAAAGTGTAATATGTTAACCTTAGTCCTTTTAAAAGTAAAATCTTATATTTAGCAATATTTAATAACAGTAAAAGCTAATATTTTCCAATTATCAAAGAGGATTGCTAACATAACCAATAAAAAGACTCCTAAGTACATTAAAACACCACTCTAAACCAGAAAGCACTTCAGCGTGTCCTATGAGCAGCTCTGTTGACTTAAATGGGACTACCCAGTCACACGGTTCAGAATTACTTAAGAAAATCTAAATACGTTGCATCGAAATTTTCAGTGGCATTTTGAACAGAAATGAAAAAATAAATCATGATTTTACCAGGACTGAAGTTTGCTCCTAGTTCATTGATTCTTTTAAAAGTCTTAAAACCGTCTTCAGCTAGTGAATTCAGGTGATCCTAATACGTATTGCTGAGAGGTGAAAATCACTCAGCTGACTAAAATAGATTTCCCACTGCACTCCCACTTTAACGGGTCTCTCAGTAAATAGTAATGTACAGAACAACTTTCCGTTTGCTTATTTGCCCCTCCTGCTTTTAGTGGCTAGCAGAAAGAAGGATGTCTATGCACTTGACATAAACTCTGTTGGTCATGGCCATGTGATTAGCAGAATACTGATAGGATCACTTCTGTATATCAGTTGGGACCAATGAAGGGAAGAGGACTGACACAACAGCGGGCACACTCCACCTATTTGTTAGTAACCTAGGTTCACAGTGGAAACTGCACACATTGACAAGCCTTGGAGCACTCACGTATATCCTCTGACATGTCCTCTCTCTCGCCCTGGACTACACAGAACAGCATTCCCCAAAGCAGACGGCTGCCTCAGTTCTTGCAGGCACTATTGAGATTTCAAAGGGGGCAGCAAAATGAGGAGTACATGTGGATATGTGGAGTCCCTTCCACAGAAGCTCAGTGAGAATGCAAGAATCCAAGAATCGGCGTTTCTCTATTGTGCAGCTGTACAAACCTCCACTCGTAGTTACACTCAGAGCAGTGATCTCATGAAGGAAGATGGTGAGGCACCTTGTGTGAAAAAAAAAAAATAAATAAACTGTAAATTTACCAGTCAGAGCATCCAAACTTGAGGCTAAATCAAAGATGTAATGGTCTGCAAAAGTGTGAATGGATCAGCAGTTGGTAGCTTTTGTGATTCCAACAATTGGAGCATGCCAAAATCATGTAGGCAATGCTCCTTGAAACCCACCAAACTGAGATTTCATGCCTTCAGGTAATACGTAAGAGCCAGCATGCATAGTACATAAGCCAATCCTCCTGGATAGAGTGTAAAAATGCAAACTATACTTTTATCTTCAGACAAAGATAATTAGACAGGCTCATATAAACCTCTGTCTAAATTCTGACCCAGAGCTCTTTTGGCATTGAATTTATGAACGTTAGATGTATGATAAATGTGTGGTTTAGGGAAAAGCAAAACTGTTATTATTTCTTGGACTAAGAGATGTACAATAAAGGATATATCTTTTTCCACATGGAACACAGTTAAATTTTGGAACCCTTTGTCACAGTATGGCTGAAAATACAAGGGGACTCCTCATCATTGAACAAATTTGCTCAATTATCTTATGAAAATGGATTAAAGAGAGTTTTATAAATTAATTCTCCTAAGAATAAAATGATATTATAAAGACAAAGGCCATTAGCTGGAAAAAATATTGATATAGGCATTTAAACTGTAGGTTTAAAGTAAACAACAGTAACATCTTTTTAGGCATTGTGAAGTTTCTTCAGTAAAGCCGTTTTCCTTTACATTTCTCCAAAACTTCACATAAACCTAAACAAAGGCAAAAGCTTCAATTTCAAGAGATTGGTATGATAAGGATTTGGTGTTCAGACAGAAGAAAGGAATTTGACAGAAGAGTAAGAATTTCAGATAATTTGAATTATTTCAATGAAATATTTCTTCCTTAAAATTATTGCATTCATAAATGATAAAATTCTGGAACAGTTAACATTTTTTAATATGCTATGAAACATTAAGAATGCCTTAGACAACAAGTCTACAGCAAACACAGCATTGACTCACAGCTTGGTTAAAATCAGAGTTACAATTCTGAGATAAACAGAAAATCACAATTGCAAGAGAAGTCCCGCAGTAGCCTAGTCCTCAACTTAAAAGAGATTGCTTAAACACCCTGGCACATCCCAAATGCAGAAATGCTCCAAGAACTGACAGTTCAATTCATTTTTCCACTTCAATACTTTATTAGACAGCAGTAAGAAAGTATGAGTAGCATGAGCATTTCTCCAAACAAAGCAAGGCAGAACAATTTAATTCCTTACAGCAGTCTGGAAACTGTTTTAGAAAAAATTTCCATGAAGTGCTCATTTGATAAAATTCTCTATTTATGTTTACTATATTCATTATACCACTGTGGCATAATTATACACACTCAGACTACTTTGTTATGACATTACTGACCACTGTGCTAATAAGAGGTAGCAAACAATCTGTTTACTCTTAAACTGATTTTGAGAAAGTTACAGTAATTCAGTGTTATAAATCACGGTGTGATGTTCTGAATGCACAAAGCCCATGCACTTCAGAAGACAGCTTATATTTTACCTAAGTTACAGTTGATTGACTCAGTAATTATAAAATAGAAATGTACATCATGCAGAGCTGTAGGTGCACCAGTGCATCTTTTTCTAAGAGAAAGATTCCAAAACACTATAACAGAGATAAAGTACATTGTCAGAACTTATAGTGACATACTCTTTTTGATAGGAAACAAGCTAGTTAAATTCTGGGTGAAGAGTAAAGTATAGCTGTGGTTGTACCCTTCCACAGGTATACAGAGACCTGCTCTGTGCAAACAACATTCATCAAAAGGTTGCAGTCACTCATCAAAAAAGAAGACAGCCCAGCAGAACAATTATTTTAAACTATTTAAGCTAGCCTAGTTCATTTTTCTTGGAAAAGGTTAAGGAGTGCTCACATGAGCAGTGTGCAGGCAGATCTAAGAGGGCAATCATCTTTGACAGCAAATCAAGGAGCTGAGGGCAGTAACCTTTACCACCAGCGAAGCCAGATTGTACGTCTGTGCCACAAGGCTACAGAAACCTCTAGTGCTCCAGGAATGCAAACTTTCAATGAGGACAAATTTTGAACAGTCAGGAGAAAAAAAACAAATACCACCAATGCTACTGAAAAGCAGTAGTCATAATTCATCCCAGCAACAAAAAGGCAGATGGTTCATCTAACAAGAAAAAGCAATAGTATTTGTCATACTTAATGTTGACATTTTTTAAACTTCTCTATATTTGCAGGGCAAAGGCCAGCTAAGCGATGCATATTTCATCTGCTGGAAGATATGATGACCTTACCGTTTTGCCCTTTTTCAACCCTGACCTTTTAAGACTACAGTGAAGAGGTAATCATCCTTAAATAAAGAATAGGTATTCACATGAACCATAAACTAATTTTTACTTTAATTTGTTACCTAATTCTTCCGTTTAAGGAGTAATAAGATTTTGGCTCAGTTTCCATCATCTAAAAAGCAGCTTTATGTATGCTTTTTTTTTAATGCATTTTCCAACCCGTTTGTATATTTTCAGAAGTCCAAGGTTATTCCTGAAAAGTAGGAGCATTCCCTAGTGTTTACCCTGGCCACATCAGGGCTGGAATTCCCAGCTGAGGAAGTGGTACAAAGCGCTGGAGGTTCTCAGGAAGAACATGTTGACCTGATGTGATACGTCATGAACACGGCAAAGTAATTTCCTTTTGAGATTAATTTTTTCAGTGGTTGTATCAGTATATGGGCTTGCTAACAAAATACAAAGTAGTTGCCAAATGAATTACAATTTAGTTTTGGTGCAAGTGATCAAGAAACCGTATTCTCTGACAGCTGCTAACAGACTTAGTCCTTTCACTTCAGTTACTTCTCCATTTTTTATTTGCAATACATGATATGAGCTACTGATTTCCTCACTCCATTTTCCCTCTGTTCTTGCAACGACTTCTCTCTCATGCAGCCAATCACTTGTACTTTCCTTAAATTTCCTTCTCTGGGTTGCTTTCCCCACTAATTTTGCTCAGCAGCTGACCACTTAACCTCACATCTCCCTTTAATGTGTTCTAAGTAAAAGGGGTGAAAACCAAAACATGGTCTTCAGTTTGTCTCTCCTTTTGTCTCCAACAGCACTTTCCTATGATCTGTTGGGAATTCTGGATTTCATTTCAGATAAATGCAGCACAAAGCAAGGTTTTGTGATAGCTGTTTACACGTTTTTTGGTAGATGGGGACTCGTTCTACTAGATGCACAATGCTGTTTGCTCACATTAATCTCAGAGTGATCTGAAACTCTCAGCATACAAAGGCTTGGGTACTGAAATGACAGGAGCCTCTGGAAAAAGGTAAAAACAAAATCCTACTCCCCACTAAAGTCAGTAAGAGTTTTGCTTGTTTCTTAAACTAAAGCTCAGTCAGAGTCTTTATTTGCTGAGAAAGTCTCATCTACTCTATATGTAGTGACATGAAGGCAGAGCATGACTTAAATCACTCTTGACTTCTACATAACCATAGTTACTAAACTACAGAATTCAGTGAAGAGATGTCCATAGTAAATGAGCTGCTTTATTACCAAATACTTACTTAATAAGAGATTTAGCATGTTTACATTAAGTATCCCATTAAGACTAACGTACTAACTCACATTTTGGCAATTTAAAAAGATTAAGTATAGTACCATATTGTGATAGCCAGGTAGCAGAAACATTATTAAATGCTTTCCAGAAACGAACGCAATACCTACTTGTACTAGTGTAAGTCTTTTTGACTTACTGATTGGATTCACAATAGATCCAAATTACCCCAGTTTATATTTTTTTCTGTATGGCATATACTGAAAACTGAATTCATATACTTTATTGTCTAAAAATAGACATTGTCAAATTTATGAAGGTGATTATTCCTATAATTACTGAAACAAAAAACTAATTGACCATGACTTAAGGTCATTTATAATACATTCTCTCTGTGAGCCATACATGAATCTGACTCCTTAATTTTGCTTGTCTGTTGTCCATTCTCTGCATTTGCCACCAGAAAGCTGTTTTAAAATAAGATATTGACCACAGAAAGTTCATGTAACAATCAATTTATTTACAATTATTTTCTTATTACAAACAAGGACTCACACAAGTGAATAACATTATAGTCAATGTGAGCTAGTAAATCCATGCTTAGACTACTCAGGAATGCATATAATAAGAGGTGACTCTGTCTTTCTGTATGTCAATTTCTCATCTTACCATTTTATTCAGTGTTTTAGAGCACGCAGTAATAATAAAAATGCATTAGGCATGATTCATTTCCAATACTGTGATCTACATTTTAATAAGTCTCAAAATTACAGAGAAGAAAAATGACAAGTTCTTAACGATAGTTAATACAAATTTCGATCTATACACTTCATTTTAAACAATTTTCTAGGCTGTTAAATAAGGGTAAAAAGGGTTTGTGATAACAAGATCTCCTTCTCTCTGAAAAGAACCAAGGCAAAGAAAGACTGGTGCTATGTGAAATATACAGGCCAAACTGACACAAATGTACCCTCAATTCACTAAAAATGGCAAGGAAAACTGATGAAGGGCATAAAAGCGTACTTGTTCATACACAGTCAGAAAGCTTTCTCAATGCTTAGTGAAACCTCCAAAAATACAAAAAAAAAAAACAAACAACCAAAATCAGCTTTAGTAAGATCAGTTTATTGATATCAAAGGTGGAACTCTCTCACTTAATGTTATTAAAAAGGTTTGAGAGAGAGACTGATCCCTCTGGAGAGTGCTTTGCACCTTGCTAGGTTTGATGTCTTCAGACCAGTAGGGTGAATCACCCTGGGGAGGTACCAATTACATCTCCACTGACTACTGAAGGAGCTGAGACAACAAGCTTAGATGAGGCAGCTGACTCTCAGAGAGCACATTAGGTGAAATGAATGTCTCCCAGCAAAGGTTTATCTGCATTGCAGATAAGGCTGCATTTGAATAAAGGAAGACATATCTTCTCCAAGTTTAAGTTTACTAGCACAAGATAACAGTAATGAAAAGTTGCCAGCACAGGCTTCAGCAACAGAGATACCCTTGCTGGCTGCTGGCCTCCATTCAAGGCAAGGTAACACATGATCACTACGCTGATGAGATTAAAGTCAGAGCAGGTTTTTTACCTGTCATATAATTATGCCTCTGTTTGTTCCAAACACTTGCCTGAAGCCTAGAGGTGACCTTTTCACCTCAGATTAGCACACACACAAAATCTTTTTCGTAGAAACTTTGGCAACTGTTTCTACCTCTTAGACAAGGAAAATGACAACCTACAGGAAATCCTGTATTTTAATATTTAGTATTACCCATACAGGGATAAAAAAATATCAGAATAAATCAACACAACCCTTATGTGGGATAATCTAGGTGAGGTGCCTGAATAATCTAGAGGCCTTGTACAATGGAGTGACTGCATCAATGGACAAGGGAGGAGCTACAGATGCCACCTACCTGGACTTCTGTAAGACCTTTGACACAGTCCCCCCACAATATTTTAGATGTTAAATTGAAGAGATATGGGTTTGATGGATGAATTGGTAGATGGATAAGGAATTGGGTGGATAGCCGCATCCAAAAAGTTACAGTCAATGGTTCAATGTCCAAGTGGAAACCAGTATCGAGTGGTGTCCTTCAAGGGTCCATACTGGGACCAATACTATTTAATATCTTCATCGATGACATTGACATTGGGATTCAGTGTACCTTCAGCAAGTCTGCAGATGACACCAAGCTGAATGGCACAGTTGATTCATGTGAGGGAAGGGATGCCGTCCAAAGGGACCTTGAGACGCTTGAGGAGTGGGTCTGTTCAAGGATCATGAAGTTCAACAAGGCCAAGAACAAGGTCCTGCACCTGGATCGGGGCAATCCCCAATATCAACACAGATTGGGGGATGAATGGATTGAGAGCAGCCCTGCTGAGAAGGACTTGGGGATATTGATGAATGAACAATTGGCAATGTGCACTCACAGCCCAGAAAGCCAACCACATGCTGGGCTGCATCAAAAGAAGTGTGGCCAAGGGAGGTGATTCTCCCCCTCTACTCTGCTGTCATGAGACTCCACCTGGAGTACTGCATCCAGCTCTCAGGTCCCCTGTACAAGAAAAGCATGGACCTGTTAGAGCAGCTCCAGAGGAGGGACACGAAAATGGTGAGAGGGCTGGCACGCCTTTCCTATGAAGAAAGGCTGAGAGAGCTGTGGTTGTTCAGCTTGGAGAAGAGAAGGCTCCAGGGACACCCCACTGCAGCCTTTCAATATATAAAGCGGGTTTATGAAAAAAACAGAGAAAGGCTTTTTACCAGGGCCTGTAGGGACAGGACAAGGGGCAATGGTTTTAAACTGAGAGAGAGTATGTTTAGACTGGACATAAGGAAGAAATTTTTTACGATGAGGGTGGCGAAACACTAGAACAAGTTGCCCAGGGAAGCTATGGATGCCCCATCATTGGAAGTGTCCAAGGTCAGGTTGGGTGGGGCTTTGAGCAATCTGATCTAGTGAAAGATGTCCCTGCCCAGGGGGGCGGGGAGATTGTACTAGGTGATCTTTAAAGGTTCCTTCCAACCCAAACCATTCTATGATTCCATGATAAGGAAACTCTGTAAAACATTGCTTGGACTAGCTCTGCTAGGGAAATAAAATAATTTTATTGACAATTCCTGCTTACAATTAACATAAGAGATAAAATTAATGAAGGTAAACAGTGTGTGATATAATGGGATGAAGCAGATGTGTATTTAAGCTTAGCTACAATACATTTACATTCCCCTTACCATATTTTGTTGCATTTTGGGAGCAGATGAGATCATTCAAGTCTGCTGTAATGGCCCTGTAGATATCACTTTGATGGGTAAGAAGTCGGCAAATAAGAGTTAACTGGAGGAGTCTGCAGCTGGAATACAGACAAAATTCTTTGCTATATGTTTTTCCTCTGTCCTCAAGGTAAGAATCACATTTTGTTGCAGTTTGACACAAGTAAATAATCTTGTTTCAAGGAAGTGAAGTAGTCCATTTGTACGTATTTCATTTCTATCCCTCTTATTTTAAATCATCCTTAGTTACTCTCTGCTGATTTCTTCTTTTCAGTCAGAATTTCTTATCTGTCTAATCTCCGACTGGCATGTATGTAGGTCAAAGCAATTATATTCCTTTGTTAAGCAAGCTAGCTTGAAACAAAGGAAGCCATCTCCCTGTTACATAGCCTTAAGCAAAAATAAGCCATTCAAGCTGAAAAATTTCCTGAAGAAAAGCCTGAAAACGAGATGAGGACACCGATTATGCACGTAGGAAGCAAAAAGCAACCAGAAAACCTAAGAAATGCTACAGCATAATTTCCTAGAATGAGCTTGGGAAAGAATAGAAATAAAGTATGATTCAGAGCTGCATGTTGGGACTGGGATTTCTGACTAAAAATAATTGCTTTCTCTTTGTTTCTACTGCCTCAGCAGAAAGGGAACTCCATATGCACTCTTTGTTTAGCAACAGCATTTCACTAAGAAATGTTGGACCCAGAGTGTGTCCATTACCTTTTGGGGTGGTGTAAAGAGGGTAGGCTTGGAGATTGATTTGCTGCTATCCACTGGCTCTAGGCCCTTATGTCCACACTACATATTGACCAGAAAAGAAGTTTACTCCAGTTCTTGATCTTAGATGCACACCATGCATGTGCAGAGAGCTAAGCACTCTGTAGAGGACCTTACCTCCACACTGGAAGTAGGGCGCTCTAGGTGGTGCCCTTGTGCATGACTTCATCTCTCCAGGACAGAAACTGGTGGGTCCTTCAGTATCTACCACAAAACACGAAGTGTATACACTACGGAAGTTACCAGATGGGCATATCATCGGATTCATTTTCATGCCCACCCATTTCCAAACTCAGATCTTTTGTTGAATTGCTGCAGGGTAGATTGCTCATGGAAGACCTCACTCCACTATCTTTATGTCATCAAGGAGTTTCCTGTAAAAACAAAGAGAAAAAAATTCTGCCTGACAACCCCAATGATACTGTGAATCTATGACTCTAAACATAGGTAGTCTTATATAGCTGTATCCCCACTTTCTTCTTTCTGTGATGTATCATCTGTGCTATTCCTTATTGATTACCAGTGCCTTGGGTGCAGGTGCCCAGGCGCCGGCAGCGGGGGCTGCAGGGATGGCCTCTGTGAGGAGAGGCCAGGGCTGCCCCATGCCAGACACAGCCGTTCCAGATGGCTCCAACCGACCCATCCCAGGGCACAGCTGAGCCCCTTGGCCTCTCTGGGAAAACAGATTTAAGAAAGGTAAAATGCTGTGTGGTAGTGAAGAGTGAGGAAAAAGTGCAAGAAACAGCCCTGTGACACCAAGATTGGAGGAGTGAAGGAGGTGCTGCAGGTGCTGGGGCAGAGAGATGACCCTGTAGCTGCAGAGGAGATCACAGTGGAGCAGGTATCCACACTGCAGCCCATGGAGAGACCACAGTGGATCAGGTATCCACACTGCAGCCCACGGAGAGTCCCCGCACGAGAGAAGGTGGATGTTTACTGCAGGACTGCAGTCTACGGAGAGGACCCACACTAGAGCAGGGAAAAGTGTGAGAGGGAAGTAGCAGCAGAGAGGAGCTGTTATGAATTGACCGTAACTCCCATTCCCCACCCACCCTGTGCCACTCAAGGAAGGGAGGAGGTTGAGGAGTCGTGAACAAAGGAGTGAAGTTGAGCTGGGAAAAAATCGGAGAGGGGAAGGAAGGTGTTTTAATTTCTGTCTTTGTTTGTCACCATTCAAATCTATTTTAAATGGCAGTTAATTAAATTTCTTTTCCCCAAGTCAAGTCTGTTTTGCTGTGAGAGTAATTAGTAAGTGATTTCCTTGTCTTTATCTCCACCCAAAAGCTTTTCCATCTTATTTTCTACCTCTGTCCTTTCAAAGAAGGGGAATGCAAGAGCAGCTGAGAGGACATTTGGCAGCCAGCCAAGGTCAAACCATTACAATCACGCAGTTTCTTAAATCAAAACAATACCTTGAGAAACCATCTATCCACGTAATTCAAATTATTAATCAGTCTTACACACTTCCTCATACATGACATTGTCCATCTGCTTTGATCAGGGGTTCCTATTGCTTCAAATATCTTCTTCCATAAAGGGACGTCAATGGCTTTTTAAATTAGCTTAAAACAAAGACAACAAAACCGACAATCGTATTTTTAAAATAGTGTTTTCTAAGGTGTGCACTGTAATACCTTGACCTTTTATCTTGCTTCACTTATAGCTTAAAACCAAAATTTAGGCAGTAACTACTTCAAATAGCCTTTAGTGATCCTGTAATGTATTTTTATAGTTCTAAAAGCTTTTTCAGTAACACAATTACTCTTTTATCCAATTACTGAATTCAGAATAACAAGTAGGCATTTTCAGAGTACACTTCTTACATCCTGGATAGATTCAGTTTCTTAGAAAGCACTGTTTTCTTTCAAAATAGAGCTGCTGGAGCAGTGATGCTACTTCAGTTATAACAAGTGGTCCTTGGAGCAAGACCTACTGCTCTTCAGCTATAAAAGACTTTGCTGACAAGCAAATTAAAAGCCAGGTGCTCTTTTGCACAAGCGTTCACTTTCTTCTTCTTCACTTCTTCCTCTCCCATGAATCTGACCTTTTTTTCCAAACGCTTTCTTAACCCCAAGAAGAGATGTGGAGGCTGCAAGCTCTGAGAACAGATTGCAGCATGATGTTTAGAGCCGACTCCTGAAAGACAAGAGAGTAGGTTTTGAATGCTTTAGGGCAAAAAGATCAAATATGAGTTTCCCCCTTTCTGCATGGGTATTTTGAGGACAAAGCTGTTGTATAAAAAGGTTATACCCCACAGGTCATTGGTGGCTATGTTATGCAGCTAAAAAGACTGAGTTTTGAACTATATGATTTTTTGAAATAAACCCTCATTCTCTTGATCAGGATTTCTATTCCACATAACTGTACTTTCTGTATTTCCAGTTCTGGTAAACTGCAGTGGAGCAGCTCTTGGGTTTCCAAAAATGAGGAGCTGGAAATATAGAAAGAATTCTCTCTCATAGGCTCCATTTTATGCGAGGCTTATATAAAGGTACATTTCCACTGCTTGTAGATTTATGCTATGCCAATACAAAACTTTAAACTTTTTACCGATGCTTCAGTGTACATTTTTCTACAGAATTACAGACATAGCAAGATGCCAGACACATCAAGTACTGCAAAGGCTGCTTTGATGTCTACTGATAGAATACTTACTGCTCTGTTCCACACACCATATCAAAGTGCAAAATCAGTAAAGCCACAGTAATGGCACTTAACACTATAATGTGAAGTGAATTTTTAAAAAAAAAAAAAAAAAAAACAAACCCACAACAACAAAAATGCAAACCACATAGCAATGCTGCTACTACAGATCGCTGTATTTAATTCTGGAAAAATACCATTAACATCATTCCACTTTTGAATGCTATAGTTTCATCATGGAATCAAGGAAGTTCCAAAATTGATCTTCTTCTTTTCAAAGACATCAATCTGATGCCTTTTCCAGATTCTGTTCCATAATGTTCGCATTTCTAATCTCCATGTAAGAGAGCAGATGTGTACTGGGCTGGTACTGAAATACCCTGCAGAGGGAGAACTGAATAAATGTGTTCTTGAAAGTTAATTTATTACTCTTATGTTGCTTCTAAAGATCAAGACTTTGAGTGAGCATCTTGACAGATGAAACAGATGGACAGCTCCACAGACTAAACATTTTCCAGAGGACTGTCCCTTGCTTTCCAGCTTACTCCACAGTTTCAAAGCAGTGTTCATTCAGCTAAGTGATATCTATTGAATGTCATACAAATAAATGGCAGTACAGATTTTTGGGGTCATGTATAAGCAGTCAACCTGCCTTTAAATGCTAACAGAAATCAACCAAGAATTTACATTTAATATGTACAGCTTCATGCTTTGTTTTCCGAGGGAAAAATAGGGCAAATATTGCTTTGTTGATTACATTGTACACACAGGTTTCATAATATCAAAAGATCCTATGGTCTTTATTATTTACATGCATTGAAGTGCCTAATTATTCAGTTGTATTTATCTAGATGTTTCTCTATGCTTCTGTATGCAAAGAAATAGAGACAAGGAAATTTGTTTCAATGTGCAGCTACACTAAAAGTACTAAAAGCACCTTTTGTCTCTCACACCAATAGCATATAAATTTACTGAAAATACTTTAAATGGAGCTGTGGAGCTATGAAAAATCTCCAGGTTCTTCCAGAAGGATAACCGCTCTTAAAAAGTTGCATGCATCTGAAAATGAACTAATATTTAAATCCATCTTCAGCTAGAACTGCCTATAATTTTTCTGAAGTAAAATGAAAGCTTTAGATATCTGATAGCTGATACATACATTCTACTCAGCCAAGTCCCAAATTGTCATTTGTATGAGAGCTTCTAACCTGTAACCATTTGTGCAAGCACTCAAAAATACAGCAAAGTCTCTGCCCCAAAATCTATGGTATACATGAAAAAGTCTGAGACAACAAAGTGTTAATAGCCTTAATTATAGTTAATTGCAGTTAGATATAACTCAAGCGACCCTGAGGGAGTAGTTTACATTGCCTTCTTGTAGTAATACATATAGATCTTATTAAAATGATTGTGAATTTCTTAAAAATTAACATGCACAAACTCCTAAAGATTCAGTTGAGTCATAAAAATGATCAGTACGTCACTGGCCTATGTATGCGTTCTGATGAGAAAGAGAGTCACAAAGAAGAAATTGTTATCTAGGCTACCTGAGGCAAATATGGTCAGTCACCTCAGTCAAATACTAGGTGAAGGGTAAATTCCATAAAATTGATTAACCTTGTACTAATATTTTTGGTCCAGAGGAATACTTTACAAACTGACTTTCAACGTTCCATTTATTTGTATATCCACCTACTTGGCTAGCATTCTTGAATGAAATGGGTGATTTAAAACCTAATATAAAATTGTTACTAATATTTCAAAGATATACAATAGTATATATTAAGTGATGTTTTTCACACAACATGTGAAAAGACTAGGCCAATGAACAGAGCTCAAGACAGAAATTTTACCACACACATCTTCAACCTTCCAGCAACTCAGCATGTCAATGAAGAAGTATCACAGCACCTCTGGGCCATTTTCTTCTGATGCATACACTGAGAGAGACAGCCCGGCAGATGGCTCACAAGTGTTAAAAATCCAGTAGGAAAATCATGGAGGAGCATAAAGTGCTTATATTTATCCTCCTGCCCAGTACAAGGTATAAGAAGAACTCAGGCAACCATTTCTGTACAGTCCTCCAAAGGGCAATGAGTAGGGAATTCCTTCATTTCATGCACACACTGCACTTCCATGAATCCACAATCATCTTCCAGATAGACTGCCACAGCAGAAAATCCAGAGGAGTCCGCAAAGAGCTTGCTCTCCTTTAGAAAATCTAATCATTTCCACACAGCTCTAAGGTAGCCACTTCCTCACAACCTAAATTTTACCCTCTCTGCCTCACCAGAAACTGGGTACGGGGTGTAAATAGAACCAAAATATGCAATCCCCTTCAGTGATTTCCCGTTGTGGTGCTCTGCATTGAAATGGTTTGTGCCACTTGGCCAGAAAAGATCAAAGGCTTTAGACCACTGCCGCTTTCTCGCCATTTGTCAGAGGGTGGTCTCTACATAGTCTAACATACCTTGCCTCAATCAGTTATTCCAACTGGGATTTATCCAAGTGGGACAACTGGCCCTGGAATGCCCCACTCTATACAGAAGCTCCAAACAACTCAATTTCAAGCTGCTGTTTGGGTTTGCTCTCCAAAAAAAGATGCAATCCTAGACAGGTCTCACAATAACATGGAACATTCAGTACGCGCTCATGAAAACTTAAATGAAGGAAAGAGACCAATCAGCCAGAATCCCACTGCAGTACATCACATGTATTTGTAGAAGAAATAAAATTATATAGATCAAGCTCTTAAAAATAAAAGATGAAGGGGGGATGAATTTGCCAGATACTTTTTTCACTTCTTAATTTTTGTCTGGTCCCAATCTGCTCTACTGAGGAGAATGCATAGGTATGGGAGAATCATACTGCTGGGTTCTCTTCCCCCCCTTTCCTTTTCATTTTGGTGATAAAATTCAAAAGCTAATAAAATCTGACAGATTATAGCAGCATTGATGAATGGCCATGTCTGGATTTCCTGTCTGGAGACTGGAGCAGGCAGTGTCTGAGAAAGAAGACAAGGCAGTCCCTGCACAGAGAGAAAAGGAATATCCAGCAGATGGATTATGTCTGGCTGCTCCCATTATTAATACTGATCTGTATCAGGCAGTGATGAATACATAGAAGCACTCAGAAATACTAATGGTTTCACCCTTTAAGTACTAATTTCTACGCTTCTATCCTATTTAACATTAAAAATGCTCTCTGATCTTGTCATTGATGGAAATGGTTATAATGAAGAGGCAGGGCTCTTGGGAAGAAAGAATATGCTAGATTTAATGAAAAATACTAAAATCAGCTTTAGAGGTAGAGAAGTCATAAACTACAGTCACAGAATATCACAGAAAACTCTCTCCCCCTAAACAATTTATATTCTTATTTAAATGTAATTTGTAAATCCTAAATCTAAGGATAATTTCAGTTATCAAGACTCCAGACTAAAAATATTCTGAGGTATTAAAAACGCTAAGGAAGACAGGACATATTAGGTAACATATAGACAGTAGTATAATCAATTAAACAGCATTCAAACTTAGTGTTACAAAATCTCTAAACCGTCATTTCCTTGGATCTTTAACTCTTTCAGAAGTCTCCCTGAAGAAGTCAAACAAGACGTATGCAGTGACTGCCAAACAGGTCAAAAAAAAATCTCACCCTAAGGCCCAAATGCGCCTAAATATCCACTAAATCAAACCGGAAATGGAGGCAGCTCACCAGTCTGGAGGGGACAGCTAAAAAAGCCCAAGCAGGCTGTGGCACCTACCAGTAGCACTTACCCAGGATGAAGTAGGGGAGATCATTTGGGTTGGGAGGGTCCAGGTGTTGACTCTCACACTTCACAGTTCTTGTTGATTATTCTGCCAGGAGCTATTTGGGGTATTAATCTTATCTAGGGCAACAGGATAGGCTCTGGTCTAGCTGAAAACATTTTCTTGTGAGCTCCAGCTGCTTCATGATACTCAAGCAATTTTCTCTTTTGACGTGAAAAAAAGCTGGGTGACATTTCCTCCTGAGGCAAACTGGGATCTGTGTGATACCTATTTAGGTACCAGGGCAGGCTTTTATGATCTAGTTGTGGAAAAGGAGTTGCTAAAAGAGAATGCAAGCTTGACTTGGTGGCTAAGGAGAGTAGGGAACATGTAAACAACCACAAATGTAACGTAGGTGGGTGGTATCTATCAGCCAAGATAGAAATTAAGTAACGTAACTGAAAGTGACAACAAAATTTCTCATAGTGGCTTGGTCAGAGGATTGTAGGCCCCAGATTCCCAGCCACCAGGTGGTTGAAATTTGTGGATCTGCAGTGTCGTATGCTACACCAGCTAATCACATTAACCCAGAAACTTGTCCTGGGCTTAACTTTCCTTATGAAATACCCCACAAACAGATGTAGAAGGCGTGGAAGGAAAAATGAGGGCCCTGCCATTTGTCCTCCCTCCTCTTTTTCCTGGAAATACAGGTAAGCTTTGGTCTGGATCATGCCATAAATGTAGGCAGAGCAGAAATTCCCATAGCTGCGCTGGTTCCTGCCTAAGCCACCAATACAGTGTTTCCTGACTGTTTTTTCTGAGCCCAAGATCCTATCCCTCAGCTAAAAGTGTTGATAAACTTAGTTATGGGCTGAGAGAGAACATAAAACTGTGGACATAGGTCACTAACTTTATAAATCCTGCCAGCTGAAGCATTTCTTTCTTTCTAGCCAGCAGATAGTTCTGTTACACTTTGACTCTTTTTGTTTAGAAAAACATGTATGATCTTATAAATATATATGTCAAATGCAGGATAGTCTTGCAGACTATTTTATTTCCAAATAATCTCATGGACTATTTTATTTAGAGCAACCTTCAGGAACTAAACTACCATTTTGAACAGTGTCAGAAATTCAGTGCCCCAAAAGCCCTCTAAGAAAGCCTACTCCAATCACAAAATACAACTTTCCAACACAAATTTTCCCTGAAGTGAGACTTCAGTCTCTTGAAATACAAATAACACTTATTTTTTCTTCATTTTGTCTGTCATTTGCCATTTTTAACCTCAGATTTCAATCACACTGGAGAAGCTGTGGTTCCATGCCTAAAACCAAGGACAAGATATCAATAGTTTTGGTTATTTTCATTACTCTGCCAGTGACTTTGCGTGTAACACCAGAAAATCTGTGTCTGCTCTGTTATTCTTTCATTTTTCAGTAAAGTAGAGGTACTAATACACACTTATTTTTCGATGTTTAACTACAAGCTTATATTATATGAACTTTCGTAAAATGCTTTGACACTTCTGGGAAAAAAAAATCAAAGTCTGTAAATGCCATCTTCATATATATATAGATATTTAACTGAATCATTCTTTCCTTCCTTTTCTTTCATCCCTGAAAATAAGAGTTTTATTCTTGTTTCATTAGCAAAACTTCATTTTTACAATTAAGTCTTTATTATTATACACATAAACTCCCAAAGAAGCAGACTATCATTTTAAGAAACTTTGTTTCCTTTCCAACAACACACATAAAAACTTTTTTAATTTTTCATTTTTGAGGAAAAAAAAGGAAAAATATTGTGGAACCTTTCAGTAGACTTTCAGGACACCCAGAGCTCTTTGCAATTTCCTGAAGAAGGAATTAAATATTGCAAGCCTTTTTCTCATGTGAAGAGTCTTCAGTCATGCAAGATGTTCTACACAATCATTGGAGAAAACTTTGATACTCTTATTAATACTGACTAATACTTACCTAATAGGTTTCAGAGGAAAGTATTACTCAACATAGGATTCTGAAAAATTAATACTATTAGAGTCAGAACTATTTATATAGCCTTTCCAGGACAATCTATCTGAAAATGTTTTTAAAACTAGGCATAAACAAAAGCAAAACAATGCACATTATTAATTCCAGAGGAAAAAAAAAAACATAAATACTTGGGTTTACATCTCTGTTTTACTGCCTTGTGGATACTATCCCAATATCATTGCATCCACAGCTTTTATCTTCTGTATTTCAATCTGATTTTAAAAGCATTATACTTTATATATCAATAAATTTAGAACCACTGCATTAGAAATTTGAGTGTTTCTCTATACATATGAGTATGAAATTAAGCTACTGAAATAACTTGAATAATTTGGGAAGGGAGGCCATATTTTTCAAAACATAGCACAACCCATTAGTTAACACAAGTATTTTAAAAAAAGCTCTACCAATGTGGATGGAATTTGTTTTAAAAGCCTTGAAAAGCCCATGATTTATGATCTCTGTCAAAAGGCGTTATGCATTTTTACAGTTCCTATTCAGATCAGCATATTTCTAATCTCATAATGTAGTATGGAAATTAACTGCTTGGATTTCTCCATTTTGCATTTCTATTTGCAGTCCAAGAAATTCCTTTAGGAACATGAAGTTCCATATGTCTCTCTTCATTAAGTCAACAGTAAAGCAAGATATGTTTGTCTAAAGCCTTTGCAGTTGTCTTCTATTTCTAGATGTTATTGAACTATTGGGTATTATATAGTCTCTGAAGAATGAGGTCTCTAAACAGTTATTTCAGGTGTGTATGCCATTAAAATCAATAACTATACTAAATATTCAGGAAGGTCAAGACAAAAGCTAAATGAACTTCTACAGGATTTGGGATTTTCAGTTATAGATCTACATCAAATACTTGAAGGTACTTCTGATCTGCAGCTTATCCTAATATATCAATAAAATCCTTTTTGTAGCAGAAAACTACGGTTGAAGTTCCAATTTTTCTCAAGTCAATATCAAGTCTCCTGACAGCTTTGCACAGAACTGTGATTAGCAGAACCCAGTAATTCCAGCATTTCAGAGAGATCTGATATTTAAATACCTGTAGAGTTCGCAAACCTGGAACAGCCATCCATACATACCTAGCAAGGAAGAATGATGAGCTGGTTAATCAGGGGAAGGAGTTTTATGAAGATATTTTGCAGCTCCTACAAATAGTTCAATTTTAGCAGATATTTGCCTGCTTATCAGTTTCACGCTTGCACACAAAGAGACTCACAGAGAGTTTCTACAATATGGACCTGCTTATGGTGTTAACATTGGCCTTCAATTCATTACACCAAAGGGAGCTTTGGAGAGTGCATTCTTTGTAAATTCCTTCTGTACTACCCAGTTTCTCTCAGCTGTTTCATTACTGTTTCAGCTGCTCCAATCAGACACGATTCCTGGTTTTTTTGGAGGACTCCAATGTTTGTTTCACTGCTATTGCATAACTCACCCTATCAGGGTGTTTGCTACAGGTGAGGCATGTGACTTGTGGCCATTCTCACTCTTCCAGAGAGTGTTAAAAGAAACAAGTCCACCACAAGCAAGGAAATAAAGCAAATATTTTTAAACTATAGCTCCTAAAAGTTTCTTTAAAATTCTGTAAGCTGTACTTTTAATTTTCAGACCTCTCTTCAAACAGGAATGCTTTGTCCAAGTCTGGAATGCATCTGCGATACTCTTCCCAGAAGGCAACCACCCGTGCAGTATGTCAGGCACTCTGGTTTGGCTTTGACAAGGTTAAAGAGGGGCAGGAATCCAACTGGAATGAAAGCTGAAATCAGACTTCGTTGAAGTTGCCTGCTGTGAAGAATGCTGTGGGTGAAGCAAGACCACCCTCACAAGATGGTAATCACAACACAACATTGGCTAAACACAATAGTTATGTGGTGTGATAGTGCTGCTGCCACCCTAACAATGGCAAATCCAATTACTTCTATGGAGCTCTCATTAGGACTTAGGATAATAGAAACAAATGCATGCTTTCAATACACTTTCACAGAGCACAGAGTGTCGTTTAAGCCAGTTTACCAGCCTGAATAATTAGGATCCTCACTGTAGTCAGCACTGTACTTACCATTTTTCTACATTATCTTTTTCATTGTGTCAGCCTTAAAGGCATCCTTGTTTCTTTCTTTCCTTCTTTTCCAGTAAAGAATTTTCTCTCCTTGTTGCTACATCAATCGCTCCATTTCTGAAAGGTCCTCCAAAAGTTAAACTCTCCCTCAAACTCAAAAGCCAGTGAAACTTGAGGACATCCACTTAATTAAATGTGCTGATCTTAACTGTGCCAAGAGCAACAGTGGTATCCAAAACAGTGGATAAGAATCAAACCAAAAACAGGAGGAGGTACCTCACAGCATGATTTGTGGCTCAAACACAGTCTCTTCTCAGCTCTGCTGTGATTCACAGAAGCCATCGACCTTTGGTTACGTGGCATTTCCAGCCCTTACCCACTAATGGAAGAGGGGCATTTAGCAGCTCCATTGTCTGGTTTGTCACTTTTCATTTTAAATGCAAGCTCATATCTCACAGAAATGACCTATAATAAAATCAGATAACTTACATTAGCATAGCTTTCAAGATGTCTTCCTAAGTGATCCTAAGTCAGGAAATAATAAGGCTTTGTGAGGATACTCAAACAGGCAAGCTGCGAGTCACAAAGGAAATGGCGCAGAAGAGTTGGATTTCTGCATCATTAGAAGTCCCTATCACCTCAGCAAAATGACAAATACTGTCTCCACAGAGATCCAGCATGCACAGAATAGTGAAAAGAGCACAGAAGAAAACACAGACTCATCAGTTCAATCAGCAATGACAATGCCAGATAAAGGCTTCCCTGCCTTTCACCACCCACAAGGGGAGAGCTGCAATTCTGGAGTGTAATAGTCTTCTCCCCCGACTCCATATCTAGTCGTAGGGCTCTTTGGCTTTCTGTGGTTCACTCCAAAGACACAGAGGCCTGACTACGGGACACTCTTGTCCCTAAAGATAAGGGACAATAAAGAGCAGCTAAATCATAAACAATATCCTCCGTCCATGGCTTGTTACCAAGGTACAGAGGGAAAACTCCTGCTCTCCCCAAAGAGCAGACCAAAGGCAGCAAGGGAGAAGCAGTCCCACCTGTGAAACCTAGTGATTACATATCAGGTTATTTTTTCAATGGACAGGCCACTACTAAGGGAATGTGACTTTGCCACTGGAGCACAAGGAGGAGGGAGCACAATGGGGCAAATGAACAACAGACTTCAAAATACATAGTATTAATGCAAAAAAGATAATGAGCTCATCAAATGAGGTAAGCATTTCTGGAAAGGGATCCATGTTAATAGATTTTGTTCTTTTTCCAATTTAGATTGCTAGTTTTCAATCAGTCAACATGGTTGCAGCTGGAAAAATGAGCTATATAAATCCTTAAGAATGATGCAAACAACGTTTCCAGCCTTCCTTCCTCCTTTGTCTTGCTTTGAGGAAATATAGCACACGCACATGAACAGCTGTACCTGCAAGTTGTTACATTTCATTTGTGTTGCCTCTATTCACAGGGTCCTTGCTTACAAGATAGAATTGGACAGATTTATTCTGTTAGAATTTTATAGGCAATATAAATTTTTAAGTCTTGCTTGTACTGTAAGCCCTGTCTTGAAAATGCAATCTGCATTAACACAATTTTGTAGGAAGGAACATCTAAATCAATAAGGTGAACCCAAAACACCCCAGGTTTTGTGCATTCATTTTTGGGTAAGTAACTGGAGAGCATAGCAAAGCTTTTTTGCATGCCAGCCTCTTTTATCTTCAAACAGAACCACAAATGGATTATTTATAGATGTGACAGCAGCCCTCTGAGTAAAGCATAAAGGGCAGAGATTACAAAAGATTGATTTCCACAGCTCGTTACTGCCATAAACCTATAACCCAAGCAGATGCACAGGGGAGAATTCTCTTCCTTAGGTCAGCTGTTTATTTCTGGCACATGCTTACAAATCTCTGGGGAGGACTAAAAGGACATCCATATACTACAGTTTGAAAGGGCCAGTAAAGAAATCTTGTTGCTGTAGTTTCCTCCAATGTTTGCCTCCATTTCATGAATCATTGTGGTTAACCCAGAGAAGATATCCATTTCTACCTGTACTGTAAGCCATATGCATACTTGTATGTGGAAATACCACCACAAGCCTTGTATCCAGTGTCTTCTCTACTGAATTCAGAAACTTTATGAAAATCAGCAGAACAAACTTACAGATGCATTTCAGGTTATTGCCCAATTCAATTTGGTGAGCAAAACACACACAGGAGTTTTTCCTGTCTCATTTCCATGAACAGAGAAAATATATAACACAAAAAAACCCTAAATCTAAAATAATATAGGTTTGGACATAATTTCAATTGCTCACATCATATAAATGCTTTTATGAACCTAAGACAGTGAGGTATACAGGCTAGGGTCAACGAAATGGCAGCCAACAGTGCTGCATCCTGCTCTAACTATACATGTAATAGAACGCCCTCATGATTATACCAGTTCAAGTACTCATTTTCTTTTTTTTTAGAATTTATCATCTTTCCTATTTGAAGAAGAACTATAAATACACTTCTGATAAGACAAGTATCCATTCTACCAATTTTAATTTATTCAACTTTTTGAACAGGTTCAGTTCCTCCCTTTGCTTACTCATTCCTTAGAAGTCAAGAAAGCCAAAGTAAACAACAGCAAACTAAGCTCCTGGGTGTTCGTAAGGTAACTCTTCTACAGAATCAAAACTAATATCAGTAAGTGTTCAGACTCGTCTGTCAGCTGACAAAAAGATATTTCAACTCTCTTTTTAACGGGCTGCTTTTTTCTTCCATTTGTTACAGTTTTCTCCAGTCTGCTCAGTTCAGGCATAGATCCCAGAACGCATAAGATATGGTTTTCATTCATTGTATCCTAAACATAGGAAGAAATCAATACATTCAGCTTTCCCCTTCTGAGCTAAAGAAGCAGTGCCTAATTGGTACAAGCAGTCTTCTGTCAGTCTGCTGCAGAACCATCACTCTGCAATGCTACAAACACCTTAAACACAACCCACTCAGCAGCATAAGCAATTATATTGAAAGTTAGTAGATATTCTTGCATCTCCACTTTGTATACAAATCACAGCTTCTAATTTAGCAACTAGCCTCTTGAGACACACACACACAGAGGGGAAAAAAAAAGCCCATAATGGCAGCTGCTTTTGTGGCCAAAACTCTGCAGCTCGCATTCCTATGGAGAGCATCAATCCGGTATCAGCAGGGCTCTTCTACTTCACACAGAGGCCAATTCTTAGTTATAAGTGTTTTCAGAACAAAAACAGTCAGAGTGCTTTACTAAAAATAATGATCTGGGCCCTACTGCATTTTGGCCCATATTTCTTGTGCTCCTCGTTATTACTTCTTTTTTTCTTCATAAAAAGTTTGTAGACTTTGAGGGGGAGTAGAGAGAGGGAAAAGAGGAAGGGACAGTGTGTGATATCACCGCAATCTGCCCACGTGACAGTTGTGAATTTAACTCTCCTCTTAATCTAGTAAGTAGGCACTCAGCAGTTGTGGACAGTAAGCCCTCCACAGTCACTTTTTTAGCCTAAAAATTCATGACAGCTGCTACAATTAAGCAAGGTACCTTCAGTAGACATACTTAATATAGTGTCTAGGTGGCTTTGATCAAAGATATTTGTATTTCATGTGAATAAATGTACTCAGTGTGGAGAAAAGCATTACCATCTTGATTTCTACTGGCCCTCCCAAAAATTTACCAACCAGTTAACATGTAGGAACATACTAACTGGTGCTTATGGCCTAGGTATTTACAGGCTGACTAACACTCTTCTCCCTTCCCTGTTTCCCTCCCCTCCTGCCTCATCTGCATCTAGAAACATAGCTAATAGAGTCACCTTGAAAGAATAAAAGGAATAAACGTACTTGGGGCAATTGGTGGCTGGTTCATACCTAAACTATAACTGAATCTGAAAATCCAAGTTATGTATAGCAGGAAAGAGCCATTGGTTTATAAGAAAACTTGGAACGTCTCACATCAATAAATAGTGAGACAATCTTCCCAAGTTTTACATCAGTACTTTCTTTTCTGACAGTCTTTATAAAGGTAATATTTAAAAAAATAAGATTCATATTTTAAGAATTCATTGGGCTGAATTGAATTGATAAAAAATACTTAGAATTGTCTTTAAAAATACATTAGATTGTATTATTGTGGTGACAGTTGGAAATTAAAGGCAAAACTATTGTTAATTCTGAACATCCAGACTAATGGAAACCTTTCAAAGATTACTATATGCATAAAAACACAGTAAGTCAAATCGCTCAAGTAATTTCTCCATGTCAGACTTCCTAAATAAGCTCTTGTACAAAGATATAATGAATTTTAATTGCATACAGAAAATGTCTGAAATCTAACCACAGGTATAACATGCTGTGCCAGCTATTTCAGACCTGCTTTTTTGTCCCTTGCATTTCATTTTGATCACCCTGTTAAGAATAAGCTCATATGCACAAAGAGAATAATTTTTCTTTTAAATTATTAATTAAAAGATTAATGCACACCTTCAGATATCCCATAAGGGCAATGTTCCAATATCTGTATAGCTTTTAATGAGGTGAGCAAGAGAGACCCAAAATCTATTCTTTTCTGTGGTCATATTTTCAGTAAATAAGAAAATTTAGCATCCAGTGAAGCACAAGCCTCAAAACCTGCTACAAAGTATCACATAGACTAGGTTGAGATATGGAAATAGCCTTTTACAGAAATGCAGAGAAACAGCTGGAAATGAGGACTGTTCTGTTGGACATCCCGCGTCCCCTAGAATAACTCCTTTACTGAGTATTCAAATGGGGAAGAGATTGCTTATATTGCTGCCACTCCACACCAATCCCATATTTTACCATGAGCTCATTGTTTCTACAGGGAAAATTAAACAAATCCACATTATTTCAGCTGATTGGATATGCAAAGCACCCCATTTGTTTCAAGAGGTATTAGGCAAACTTTTTAGAGCAAGACTCCCAGTTTGTGGCATACATAACTTCATAGGTCCACCTAAGCAGCTGAACTCTGCCGGTCCTACTATACCAACTCAATGGCCAGTGCTAAATATGCACTTTTTTCTTTTATTTGTGACTTCTCTTTTGAAACATATAATCATTTCACAACGTCCCCAGGGCCATCCGGTATCAGGTTGCCTTTCTAGGCATACCTGTCCATCCCCAAAGTATTACCTGGCTTGAGCTTCAGAGGTTAGGAGTGCTCACAGATAGAAAAGGCAAATCAGACATTAGCCAATAGAGAAAGACATAAATAAGTTTTTAGATATATTACAGTTCTTGCACTGTGGTCATGACTAATTCCTTTTCTCCTCATTTCTCTAAGCCAATTTTTTTTTGCATTTTAAAAGACAAATTTTAAACCAGCAAAAACAAAGAAGTCATTGAACTCTCATTTTTTCTTTATGCATTACAAGTACAGGAAAAATATAATACCACTTTGGGTCAATCTTCTGTGAAAATTCACAGAGTATTAAATAGCCTTACTTTTAGCATACATCATTTTAAATCGCGTAAGCAACAGATGGGAACAAAGGGTTCTTTTATGCATCCTAGTGTGTGTGTTTTTTAAGTGTTTTAATTCTAGTTGTAGAACCTCTAAAATTGAGGCTTTATGTAAGAAATTACATAAAACAGCAGATAGTTAAATTCACCACAGGAAAGAAAGACAAGAAGAAATAAATATGATAATAGGATGATTTAAAACAGCGTGATCTCTTGATTGCTGTCTAAATATTAATACCTCTGTGTTTACTGTCCTAGTGCATGGAGAGAAAGAGAGGAGTCAGGATGACAGACTGCAGCAAGCGCTCCTGGTGCTCAGCACCCAGGGAGTAGGACCGCTATTAATGAGCTGTGGACAGGATTTGATTTGCCCATTCCTGCCATACAGTAAGGAAGAGGACTTAATTAATGACAAATTATCACTTATCTCCTAATGCATATGGCTCCTTGCCATACTCTGAAAATTACTTTTATAGTCTTAAGTTGCTCTTACTGTTTTGAAAGGTGAGAGGTGTTATATATTGACAAAAAACATAAAATCTTGGTTTCAATCTTATTCCATAGTAGAAAGCAAAAAATAGCAGAACAAAAACAAGCTGGTTTAGCAGGTAGATTTTTGGCTGAATTCAGATTTTCATTTAGTTTCAGCTACATAGGCTCCCTTCTTTATGTCATGCTATATGAAATTCCTATTCTGCCATTAAAGCGGTTTGGTAAAGTACTAATTAGAGCTATTAGCCTTAAATGTCCTTTGAATTTTGTACATTCAGTTAGCACCCATCCCAAACTGTGCTTTGATCTTTGATGCAAATGTAAGCATCCTCACATTCTCCCTTGAGGAACATAGTCCTGTCACTTTAACTTTATGGTTGCTGCTGCCTGGGGTTAACGTGGTATTGCTCCCAGATGCAATAAAGGAAGAGACCATGTTTTGCTGAGAAAGAGAATTAGATTCACAGTCCCTCCAAATTCTTCAATTCTGAATGTCTTTTTTGGTATTTCAAATATTTTATTTTGCAATGTATTATAAAAATAAAATTATTTGAATATTTTTTCTTGTCCACAGGTAAAATGCAATACTTCAGTCTGCCATAGAGTCCCTTTTCCTTTAAGAATGGCTGTACAGATGACTTATTTTGGAAAGATTCCTTAGAGAACATTTTGTAAGACAACAATTGTAAATTAAAGCACAATTATAATTGATACTGAGTCATTCTGGTCTTTTATGGTCTGACTCTTTATTAGAGCTACTATTAGCAACTCCCTGCAGAGCCTCTTTTTGTAATCAAAATGACAATTCATATCATCAGTGGTAAACATTGCTTGAAATGTAATACAACACTTCTGTGACAGAGGCACAGGCAATTTTAAATTTACAGCCTAAGCCTACACTATCAAAATCAATGGAAAAGCTCATCACATTCAGAGGACTTCTGATTAGGACAAGAGTCATGTAAATGAGTAAGTAAATGTTTCAAGTGGTATTTTTATACTGATAAGAAAATCAAATCATTCCTTTGTGGATTTGCTGTTCTGGGGTGTGATCCTGCTTTCCACTGCTGCTAATGCACTGCTTCCAATGAGTCCTTAACACAAAACACATAGGCAACCCCAGGAGCATCCCTTCTCCTCCAGTAACATCCACATGAGTGTCCATACCTCGGTTTCTACTTGCTCTTCCGTGATGTCTCTAGCCCATGATTCCAGTGCTCCTTTCTGCACAGAGGAACTAATACCCTCACAGGTGAGATTGCTCACTCTGTCAGCTTAGACTTGCTTGTACCCTGATGGCCACGGCGTTCTTTTGTGAAGTGGGAGTTCAGGATACCTTTCCCTTTAATAAAAGTCCTAGGTTTTCCACTGCTGAGTAAGCGCTCTAGCCATTATGTTACTCAAAAAAGATGGTCAGTTTTTCTTTACTATGAACTGAACTCTGCATCCTCGGTGTGTAATTCATTTGCTTAATAAATCAAGTCCTTCCAAGGACTTATGCTTAGTTTACACATTTCTCTTTCTGCCTCTAAGACACAACAGATCTTGGATGGGGACTTCGTATTTCTGAACAGTGACATGACAGCCAGTGAACAGCCCACATGGCAGCTTTAGCCCTTAGTCACTTGGGGGTTCAAGTACTCCCCATGTGCCTGCTCTCATCTCAGTCCCTAATACATTTTAGTGCTGTCTGTCTATCTCCACAAGCGCTGCTGTTTAGTGCTTCCTGCACAAGTGCTTCTGTATCTGTCAGACAAGTGCAAAAGTGATTAGTCCAAAGATATTGTACATTTGATTTTTAATACAAATGCATGCAACTAGCAACGCATTTCCGATTCTTCTTTCTATAGCTAAGTAGCTAGATCACATGCATCTGCACGAATGTCAATTTCTCCCCAGTGACCTGAAGAAAACAGTTTCATACCTCAGTAAAATACATTAAGGTGTGAGTACAAAGTGAAAACAAAGGTAAAAAAAAAAAAAAA
>VYXH01012046.1:387967-414707 GCA_013397275.1 Burhinus bistriatus
AAAAAAAAAAAAAAGACCACTGTTTTGAAATCTGTGAAGGATTTTCTTTTTTCTCCTTTTGAAAGTCAACCCTTGCTGTTCACAATTATCTTGTTCCGTACAAGCAAGGGGCTGCAATAAATGGAACTGTATTTTCCCTGAAGATAGTGCCTCAGTTCTAAGGTAATGATTTCATGTATAATTTGAATAATTGGTATTGTGCAAACCATTTATTTTTTCTTAAATACACACATTTAATACAAATGACAAAATGACAGTATTCTTATATATAGTGTTAAAAAAGAACTTACTGAAAAGCATTTATACATTTTGTCTCACAATTACATAATTCTTATACTAACCCTGTTGCCTACTTCTTCACATTTTCAAGAGGTGTGAATTTGACAGATCAGATGTCAGTTCAGAAAAAGTACACTAAAACTTGCAAAAGGTTGGATGCCATTCTGGCTACACCGATTAAAGACTGACACATATTTGGAACATGCCAGTTCAAGATTGAAGATGACAACAAAGGAAAGTATGAAGACATGGAAGTTGTGATTGATGGGTGGTACGTTATTCTAAATTAATACTTAAACTGGGAGCTGACATAGTGGAATAAAACAAAAAATTTTGTATTTTATCTGACACCCTGCCTCTCACAATAGCATATACTGAAAGTTCAGAGAAAAATACTTCGCCGCACTATTTATAGCAAACACGTAAAATATCATCTTAACTCTTTATAAATACCGCCTTTATAACACAAATCATACAAGCAAATGCCATCTTGATTTTTATAGTTGATTATGTATTGCCATTTACCCTGTCAGACCCAACCTTATGAATCTGACAGCTTTAGTATCTCTGTAACCTCGGCACAGATATCTGCAAGACAGAGACTGCTGTATTTCAAGGTCAAGGGTGCCAAAACCCAAATACCTCCTTCTCTACTCTTCCATACACAGCCCTTTCACTTTACCCCAGTTTCTCTAACTTCCCTCCCAGTGCTATCTCCTCACCTTTATTTCCCAACTTCCGCACCCTTGCCCACATCCCCTATATTTCTATACCACCTGTTTTTAATTTTCCTCCGCCAGTGTTTTCAGACATCAGCACCAGGCTGCCTAACCCATGCTTGCCAAGCAGCTTCTGATGCAGAGTTGGGGCAAGCTAGGAGGACATGTACGCTGGCAAGGGGACTTCACACGTCAGTGACCAACCAGACAATGTGACTACCTTTGCATATCAGCTGTTTTTCCTTGCATCCTCAGATCTTTTCCTCATGGCCATAAGAACTGTTCAACAGGCTACAAATTGTGCAGCTCTCCTCTTGGATTTCTAGCTGCTATGTAAAAGTACCTCATAGGACAGATCCACACAGCATATCAGCAGTTGGCTGTGTCTGATATGCAAAACTCAGTATCAATGTCCTTATAAGCATCTTTATAAGCCTATAATTTATCTTCTTTACATCCTAACTACCACCAACAGAAACTACAAATGCCTCCAGCCCCTTAGGACACTTCTATCTGCAATTTCCTGTTACATTTTAAGTTACACTCTGTCTCCAGTGCTAATGTTGGTTTTTCTAAAGCAGAAAAGGGCTCCCTAAAACAGTTTAAGGTCTCTTAATCAAGTCTAAAACAGAAGAACCCAAGGCTTTAACTCAGCGAATTCACTATGGATCACAATCCTTACATCCTGTTTCTCCTCTGAGAAACACTTTCATTATTTCATATTTTGGGACACAAAAATTGTATTAGAAGTAGGAATCAGTTTCAAAAATTAAACACCAAAGTTATAGACTCCAAACTCAGTAGTTTTGATTTTTAAAATTTTTTATATTCCTTTCTCTTGTTAAAGAGTCTTTGTTTCATCTATTTCATTCCTATCTTTCCTCTCCCTGGTTTACTGTCCCTAAAACTTAGGAAGAAAGGAATAGACATGAAAAATACATCTGCTTTGGCCTGCCTGTGCAAATGTTAATCACAAAGTAGTAGGTAATGTTTTGTTCGTGTTTCTTTACTAGTACATCACAACATGGTCAGTGCTAAAGCTACGTGTTTTCAAGGGGAATATAGAATATTCAAAAAATCAGAAGAGTGTATGCTTTTTGCAAGGAAAAACCTGTGAAATTCCTAAACACGCAAGTAGTACCACTGCTTCCCTTGAGAAATGGAAATGAGCATTAACATGTGATGAAGTATACTTCCACACAAGACAGAAAAGTGATAGTCCATTTATCTGTTTTGGTAAGATCTGTTTTAATATACCACTATTATTATCTAATGTAGGAATTTTATGAGGGGATTGAAAAAAGCAACTGTTAAGATTCGCTTACACTGCAATAAGGTGCAACGTAGATGCCTTCAGTGATTGTTTGAACACCATCCTACATCTAACCACAGTTTTGGAGAGAACTAGGTAAGCCATTTATTTCTCTGATGAGTACATGTCACTGAATTAAAAAAATTGCAAAGCTAAGTCGCTACCAAAAATGTAGTTCTGCCCTTTACCTGCCCTGACAGCATATTTCCTCCTCTCCTTGCATCAGTACTAGTACCCACATGCCCATCAAGCCTCCTGATCCAGCTGTGAACTAACTTCTTTTCTTTTGTGCTATAATCAGCTTTCGGTTAGATCAGCCGTTTGATTCAGCTAACAATAGGGTGCCAAAAGCCAATGCCAATACAAAGGTGGAGCTGTAAATATGTAGCTAAGGATGGAGTGGAGGGTCTTATCACCCCTTTGGGCAGCATCATGACCTGAGCATTCAAACTAAACTCATGATACTGCAGGTTAGCTACAGACACACACCACGTGCTTCTTGTGTCCATACGCACTGAATATTAGCTTTGATACCCTCTCATACAAGACAGCGTGTAGCAGACACACCTTTGGAGGAACTGCCAAGCAAGGTAACAGATGTTAAAGCCACAAGGGAAATTCCTCAGAGCAGTATTCTGCCTGCAAGTAAACTGTTGTAAACCTCCCTCTGCTTTTGGAAGCTGAGCTCTTCCCTGCAGAACAATCACGGGATGCTGAGGGTCCCAGCCCCAGCATCAAAATGGAAAGTCAAAATTGCAAGTGTAAGCCTGTATTTTGAGCACTGGAAAATGAAAGTGTTTCTTCTACTTCCAAATTCTTTCTCCAAGAAGGAGGAATAATCAAAGCAGCTCCTTAGCAGTATAACATACACTATTATCATGGTTTCTATCTATTCTCTACCGATCATAATTTCAATAAACCCCCTATATACAAGACAAAGCCTTTTACAACTCTTTTTTTTAAGTCATCTCCCGCAACCTAATTCTTCCAAGACTGTCTTTTTTTTCATTCTGTAAGTGACATTTACTGCAATTCTTCATAAACCCCTGAGAATTGGATTCCTTGCTTGTGGAATTGAAAAAAATATGTGCACAGCCTGTCAGCAGGTCACATGTATCCTGCCAACCTACATCTAATAGATTTTTCACTTTTCATCAGTGGATTTCAAGACAGTATGTAGTCTGCCAAATTTACTAAAAAGCTTGCTACAGTATCGCACTTTCAAAATGTGCAATCTGTCAAAGCCACAGCTCAAAATGTCTGCTACGATGAGAGTCTTTGAAAAATCTGCTACGGTGTTGGCATTCATTCAGAAAATAATGAGTATACCAACAGAGGAGGAGGGGAAAGGAAAAGAGTTGTTGGGGGGAAGGGTAAGAAGTGGAGAGGCAAGAAGATGAATCCTAACTGTAATTTGTTAGCATCTGAAGAAACTCCAGGAAGTCTTTATGCAACTGTAATCCAGTTTCATACAAATTCCTCCAGGACAACAACATGTTAATAGACAAATAGTCTATGAGTGCTATATTTAATAACATTGATGAAAAGATAACTTATCATAGATTTGACCAAACTGTACATAGCAAACCTCAATATCGATTCAAACACTGAATACATTTAGCAAACAGTAGAAGACAGCAAAATTGCCTACACTGCTATTGAATTTTATGAGATGCTATATATGGAGAGTATCATAAGAGATAGGTGGACAGAGCAGGGATACTTAATTTATTAAGTGTAATATGAAGGAAACTGAAGCAATTTCAGGAGACTTGTAAGTTAAGAAAAACTTTGGTTTTAAAATAGACAACACTAGCAACAAAATATCCAAGGCACGTGAAATGCAACTCTGAAAACTTTCCTTGCCTGTTTTCCTTAGTCCTATATTTTAGAAAATACATGGTTACATTCAAAGAACATAAAAAGAGGCAAAGAGAGGGTGAAAAAGACTATTTAGAAAACAAGAAAATATTTGCATATTGAAAACGAGTTCTTGTGTACCTACTTGAACAGCTGACGACACAGGCAAGTTTTCCTGAACATAATGCTAAGCTAATGAAAGGACTGCAGTAGAATTTTGAATTCAAAGCACTACAGAAGAGCTGCTTTAGTCCATGCCGTGTGTCTCCAAAAACAGGAGGTTATGGGAAGACTCGTGAATACAGGAAGCAAAAGTATCCTTAAACACCATAGCATTAACATGTCTGAATTCAATCACTTCCAGAATCAAGCAAGGAACTTGATAGTAAGAATACTGAACAACAACAAAAACACAAAACCAAAACAAAACCAAAAAACCACAAAACAAAACCACAACGGGGGGGAGGAACAAACAAAACAAACCACAAAGACAATCCTCCACCTTGGAGAAAGCCTGTGCAAAGTTGCAACCAAGAAGACTACTGAGCTGACTGAAGCCAATCAAGCAGGCTTACAACAGGCAGGAGACAACTAGATTAAACAGGGCTTGTGAACTAACTTGCATTGCCAATTTGAGGGTTTTTTATTAAAAAGTTAAATATCCATTTTCTATTCTAATAAAATCTGGGTTTGTTGTTTATTTTAAGAGTCTTAGTTCTTCTTTGGGAGTCTTACCGAAAATCTCACCTGGGATATATCAAATCAACTCTTGAAAGGCATCTTTACTAATTCATTATTATATTGAAATTGCTCCTAATTTAGAGAATAGAAGTACTTCAGTCCCTTCTTCAGGCAAAAGGAGAAAAAAATATTGAATCATTGAGATTATGGTTTTATGTTTAATTGTCATGTCCCTAAAAGCACTACAAAGTGTCCCGGGTGACTTCGGCAATGGAAGTCATAGTCTTTGGTTGCCTTTAAGAGACAGAATTCAGAAGTGGCTTAGCATTTTATAAAAAAAACTAAAAAGATTATGTTTTTTAATACCTAATATTTTGAAGCATCTTTAATTAGTCCCTCTTTCTTTCTCCCTCTTGTTTCCATTCAAATATCTTTAACAGGGAGTTCACATCCATAACTTCTGTTTGCATAAGCAAACCATATTGAGGAAGAGTCTAGAAGAGGTAATGAAATTGAACAAGTACTTCGTAATTTAGCATTATGGTCATAAACTGAGATTCTGTTTTATAGGCTTCAGAATATTGATTTCTTTCCAAATATAAGTATGGTAACTTAAAGTAGATAAATTGGAGACTTTGTCCTGTAGTCTGTTAAACAAATCCAGCCAGAATACATTAAAAAAATGTATAATTTTAATGTAGTCAGCATCATGGAGCAAGATCACAGCCAGGTCCCTTGAAGCTCCTTCAAACACTCTTATTTTCTAATAGAGCTGGTCTATAAGGTCTATTTTCCCCATGTTTCTCCTGCAAAGGAAGTTAGGAAGTGTGTGGGCTTCAGTTCTTCTTTCACATACATCACAGTTTTGTCTTGGCAAACTTCTAAATCACATTTAAATGTTTATAGGTTTTACCCTGCGGGATCTTCAGACGGCATCTCTGAATTTTGTTAAACTTTGCCTTCAGCATAAGCATAAGCAAAATTGTTTCAATATGTGCCAGGAGGGGGGCGGGGGTGAGAGATTATTCATCCTCTTAACATGATTTAGAATTTCATTTCTCCTTCTCTGTAGAAGACCATCAAAGCCAGCAGCCTTGATAATCCAACCTGCATCCTGCTTCCAGGTTTATACATTGTTTTATGTTACAGTTCTTTAACTGATTGCCTGCTGCAGGAAAACGTAGAGACTTCAGATTACAGTTAAGCAAATGGTCTCAAATTTTCCTCTTACAAGTATCAAAAGGGTACAATAGTTCACTAATGAGTCAAAGCTGCAAAGACTCAAACATCTTTTGTGTGTGAAAAATGTCAGCAGTTTTTGTTGACTTCACTCAGTCAGGAATGTTCAAAAGTTGCAGATTTAGGCGCAGCAGCTGTAACTTTAAAGCATCTGTCTACATTAAGCATTTTCGTTTGACCAGGACTGAGCTTTCAAAGGGAATTTCCTAATCATCGCCATTTACCAGTCTTTGATTCACAGTACAGAGCAGTCTCAGTGTCTGAACTCCACTTTCACATAAAATGGGTTTTGCCCGGAATGTTTTTTGAGACCTCGTAAGCTTCCATACTGCTGTGATAAACTGTGCTCCATCTCAGCCTTTCCCACCCTTAAATGGTTTGTTCACACCTGAGTTTTTTACTTGTCTAAAGAGAGACTTTTCAATATGCTGTAAGAGGGCAAACATGTCTGTAGATGCTCTTTGCAAGACAACCTCTCTGTGTTTTACCTTTAAAATTCTAGAAAAGAAGATGTGATTTGAGAATCAACTCTTGGAGTGTGGATGATAAAAGAAACCAACAAACCATGAAAAGAAAACAATCAAAAACTAAGAAAAGCAGACTTAGGGTATGTTCTTTGGAAGACAAAGCCCACATCAAGCCTCAAGGAATTCTGGGCTTGCCAGAGGACTGCAGACTGGATCTGCTCCTTTCCTTTATCCCAGAAGATGAATCCCATCCAAATTAGCTTTTGATGATGTATAAGATTAGGGGAGAAAAATATACACTTTAGATTACAAAAGCACCTCTCTAAAGCAATCTTTTGTTCTTCTGGCTAACCCACTACTTTTAGTAAAACTATTTGGTTGCATACTGTGGAAGGAGAGAAATGTAGCTGAGCTGGCCCCGTTCCATAATAAGGAGTTATCAGAGGTGGGATTGTATCTGAGTCGCAGACTGGGAGGAACAGAAGTGCTTTTGTTTCATTGCAGTGGAATCCTGCGGGAAGGTTAAACAGCAGACAGAACCCAACAACACAGAAGTGATATTACTACATAGGCTGCAACCTGTGCACATTCACACCATGGAGATTATTAACACTCCAATTTTGGGCACCTAATTTAACCACCTACTCTCACTTACAGCCAACAGGAAGAGTTATGAAAAGTAGAAATGTCAAACACGCAGCACATCATAAGACCACTGATGCACTTCATCAAGTTATCTATATCAGACAAAAGATCATCCTGTTGCTTCAGCCCAAGCTCTGCAGTAGGCAGTGATGGGATAACTATGACTACAGAGAAAGCCCACTCCTAGTTAACTGTACCCCATTCTCTGAAAAAAATAATTTTAACTAAACATTTTATTTCTTCAAAGCAGGAGAATTTCACAGAAACATCTGGAATGAAGACAGAGAGATACAGCAAAACAGGCTGTGGCAGATCCAGCTTCATTACCTGGACTGCCCAAGAGAGGATCCAAGACCCTATCAAGCTGAAAAGCCAGCCACACACACAGACACACACATTATATTATGTACTTAATATTATAGTGCACATCAGTCTCAAGTGATAACCTCATTATTATTAAATAGATATGTAATAGATATTGCACTATTGTATTTGCTTGCATTTCCCAAGTGCAAGTACCCTGAAATCATCTTTGAAACCCAACTTCTGAAATTTGTAAGGAAAGTAAAAAGAGTGTTTTCCCTGACTGATGCCTATGAGCAGTCTTTCAAGTAAAATTTTATTTTTCAGTACAAACATTTTGTCAACTGTTTCCTTTCTCACTTACGCACACAGTCATGAAGTTCATCACATATTGTCCTGTACTGAAACACACAAGCCTCACAAGCCACCTGGCCTGTGTATTCCCCTTATCTACTCATGGTTCATTTCACTTATTATAACATCTATTGACACAAGTTTCGGTGCAGTGGTTCCATCGGGCACCCTTGTGTCCCTGCTCACACACAGGGCTCAGTGCCAGTGCCCTCAGTCACAGTATACAGCCTGGCGCAGCGAGCAACCGGGTAGCAGCTCCCAGCTGTGCTTCCCAAGGGCGAATCCCATGGGATGGGAGGCGATGCCTCTCCCCAGCTCCCAACAAATGCTAGAAGCAACAACCTCCTTCCCAGCCTACGAGCCTCACTTCTAGCACTACCAGCCAGGTTTACAATATTTTCCCTTCAGGGGACTTTTTAGCATTAGATGTGCCAGGAATTTCATTAAAACACAACGTTGACTTAGCAGCTCAAGTCTCTGGTGGTTTTCCCTGGGAAAAACTGGCAGGATAGAGTCCAGGCTGCTCTTCCTGTTACACACCACCACGGTACTTCCTACACACACCACTGACTTACGAGGATGCCTTAAACTTGCATTACTCTTCCTATTCAAACAAGATGTCTGTTTTAACGTCTGCTAATAATACAGAAGTATTTTGATGAGTCAGAGTGTGGGGCTGACTCACAACTCACTTTGCACTACTGAATCCAACGCGAATTGCCAGAGAGGACAAAAGTCTTGCAAATTGGAAGAAAAGGTTTCCTTCTGGGAAATGTTTAAGTTAGGAAAAAGCCTAAAAAGCCTTTTTTTTAATGAATAGATTGTTAATAAACATTCCCATTGTCAAGGTGCCATGAAGGCTGGTGGGTCCCTCAGGTTCTGACACTGGGAGTGGTGAGGGCTTCCCCAGGAGACCCAGCTGGGCAGCCAGGGCCCAGCCCCAGGCATCAGGCACCTCCCTGGGGACAGGGACGGGCTGACACCAGGCAGTGGGCCTGGCTTGGCAGGGCCCGTGGCCGGGCAGGGCAAGGCTGTGGGGAGCTGGAGACCGATCCTGCTGCAGGGTTCCTGGGGCAGGAGCTGATTGCTCCTGCGGGCTGGAATGGGGTCATGGGCCATGGGCAGGGTGAGGGGAGCCCTGGGGGGCTAAATGGAGCCCTGGGCCATGGGCAGGGCGGTGCATGTATATAACAGCTCACAGGAGGGAAAAAAGAAGAATTGGCCCTTCAAGACTATACAGCAGCTCAAGCTCCTTTAAGAGAGTTTACCCAAAAATTGCTGCCAGTCCCACGTATCTGGCTGCCCAGTGTCTCCATTGTATAAATATCAGATAACAGCAACTATGGAGTTTTGGAATACAGAACTGCAACACATAATACATTGAAATTGGAAGCACTGTGCAAGAACCTGAATTTTGCATGGAAAAGCAACATACCCAGATATGCACACATAACTGATTCAACAGACCTTGTTTTTAAATGGACATAAATCTTTCTACAGAGTGTTGACATTTGCTCTCCCAGAGTGCCTCAGAAACCATGCGGCTTCCCCCCCCAAAAAAAAAAAAGAAAAAGAAAAAAGTGACATGCTGGTGGAGAACTGAGCTTTTTTTTTTCCTGCTTTCAAATCAGATAGTAAGTAGTACAGAGCAAGTATTTTATAGTCTGGAATAGTATTTTATTATTGCCTAATCCAAAGGCATTCATCAGAAACCTTCCAATTTACAGGTTAAACTTGTGAGAGAACAAAAGCTTTACTTGTTTCACTGAGATTTTGGCTTCTCCCTTCCCACCTCCAGTGCAGTTACTATCTCACGCAGCTCCAAATGGGAAACAGAAACTTGTCTTCTGCACTCCAGGACTAGTTTCTTCCCAAGCCCCACGTCTGCCCTTGGGTCCCCCAGCATGCTCCCTCTTCTTCCTATAGCGGCGACTGTGCTTGTCAAGGATGGGCACCTCTGCTAGCCCTGGGGCAGGTGTGCCTGACACTACTGCTCCTCGGGCCTTCCTGCTTCTTCTGCCTGGGGAGACCTGTAGGTCCAAGAGAATTCTCCATTCTCACTTTTCAGATCTGCAACAAAAAGGGAAACAAGAAAGAAGGAAATAACAACAGCTTAATTTCAACTTATTTTTTGCTTGGGCATATGGGAGCTCATCCAGGTTCTGGACCCTTTCTGTTCACTTCACTGTTCTCCTCAGAGAAACAAGAAAATTCCTGTATTTCTTTCTTGTTCAAAAGATTGTTTTGGCAGTGTTAGGTTAATGGTTGGACTCGATGATCTTAAAGTCCCTTCCAACCCAGACAATTCTATGATTCTATGATTCCTCTTTTTAAGGGGTTGGAGGCAGCAGAACCTCCCTCCTGACTAAGCTGTTTTCCTCCTGGAGGCAGGGAAGTGCAGAAAGCAGCCGGTCCTTTGGACTTTTCAGTCCTGTTGAGCAACAGTAGTGCCCAGCCCATCAAAGCTTCATTTGCAAGAGCATTACCTGTCTATGCAATGTTCCATGAACTTTCAGAAACATTTCCCAAGACTTGTAGGACTGCAGACTTGAACCCTCAGGATTAAAAAAAAAGGGATTGAGGGGCTTGAATTACAGTACATTAGCAACAGTGTAGCAAGAGTGTCACTATTTTGAATTACTAAAAATATTGAAGGGAGTTTCCTAATATTTTTTTCCTGATACACTAGAAAGCCTGCTGTGATGGAAGACAATGTTTCCTCAGCTAAGACACATGTTTTGTGGTCTCCCAGCTCTAAGTCCTTTCTGTCTGTGCTTGACAAACCCCATGTGATGACAGGAAAATTGAACTCTGCCATCAATTAACATTCAGAATAGATGAGTATGTGCCCTGGTAAATATTGTTAATATGAAGAAAATCTTAAAAAAAATTACTTGCATTCAAATGGAAAGCATAAACATCAATCCAGGCATTTAGAGCTTGAAAGTTTGTCTACATAAAAATCATGACACTCGTTTTAAGAGAAATGGAGTGGTTTGTTTCAGGAAGGGTCAACTTAAAATTAAAATACTTTTCCTTCTCTTAAAACTTAGTGAAAAATGTGATATAAAATGTAATAAGTTCTTTTATTGTCTTTCCCTAAAATAGAACGGTAGGAGAGAGGAAGACATTAACATCTATATAAAATATAGACTATTAACTGTAAACTAGGAAACAGATAAATGCACAAACAATAGCAAGCAGAGACTACTCACTGTTAAGTGGGATGCAGTATGTGCTTCACAGAAATGGACACAGAGCTAAGATAAAAAAAATCATATTTTTTCACTCAATTGGAAAAGTTGGGCATAATATTCACATTTAGGATCCACATTTCTCTCTTTCTCCTTTAGCAAAACCTGAAGTTGAAAACTTGCTCCTATTTTAACATGGATCACAACTATCCAAAACCAATACATGTGAAGGGGAAGAAAAGATTCTGAAATTCCTTCTTCTCTAGCAATGTCTTTGAAACAAACAGATTTCTTTACTCCATTTTTTACTGCAGAATTTCTTAGCCAAGAACAATCTCAATTATGCAGACCTTTCACAAATCAGGTATTTTAAGCTAGCCAGGGGTGTCCCCATTTAACATTTATTCTCCAAAGTTCTGCCATCTCTGCAGAAAACATGTTTCAAAACAGTGACAATGTCACATTGCCATCCACAAATCCTACCATTCATAACTGCAGCAAATCTTTGGCCAAATACATCTCCAAGTGTTTTCAGTTAACCAGGACTGTACATCCCAGCAACATGCATATTCACAACAATAATATGAATAAAATGCATATATTTTTGCTTTAGAATTATTTCTACTGCTTAAATGTAAAAAGAAAAAGTTCCTTTATAAATATAAGCAGTTGGACACACAGCACCTATTTGATTTTATTGAATATTTTTCTCTCTTTACTCAAGAACATAAAACAGTCACCCTCTTTAGTCAATACATCATCTCTAGTCTAAAAACTTCCAACAAATACAAATACTTCTGAGAGCAACAGGCACACAGATTCTCTTTCAGTAACATTTATTTACACCAGAACTGAATCTGTGCAGATTAAACGTACAGTTCATCTTAAAGTATTTGGACAAACTGTTGCCAAGATATTCCACATAATTGTTTCATTTATTTTAATTCATTCTTCTAAGATTAATACATGTAAAATAACCCATAATCTTACATTCTTAGTGACCACTGGAATGACTTCATAAAATGTCATTGATGTAAAGCATATGCAATAAAAGACTAAGCATATATCAATGCTGCATTAAAGAAGAAGTGAAAAGTGCACTTTCAAACATTTCTACTTTGACATTCTGGTCTACCAGCTATTTAGCCTATAAAGAAGTGGATTTACTCTTTTATAGACTATTCTTTCCTTCAAAAATGGACTGATTCATCATTATTATTGTCAAAAACACTAAGTTCACTGGCTATGAGTGTCTTTCTGCAGGGACACATCAACTCTAAAAAAAAAAAAGCCAGGCAAGCAGACCATTAAAATCCCAAATTCAGATATAAAAGTGTAATGTTAATTTCAGTTGAATCAGTGTTGGGTGTGTTTTTTGACTGTTCTTTACTTCAATACATAATCACAGTTGTAAATACGCTTATTCTGAAAATATTTGATGCACTCATGCAAACCAACAGATCTTGGAAACTTGGAAGTGATGTACATTTGTGCTCATGATTTAGATTTTCCTTGAAGGTGATTTGCAAGGCTGATACAAATTAAAAAAAAAAAAAAAAAAACCAACAAAAAAAAAACCACACCACAAAAAGGTAATTTATATATCAAGTGGACTTCATTAATCAATACCATCTCTTTCAATTATGAAAATACTGTACGCTTAAATCTGACCTGCTGTTGTATAACATACCCAGCTATTGTAGGTGGGAGTTAAACATTTCCAAAGGAAAACCATTTTACTACCTACTACTTGTTTCAGAAATTTTTTTAGGAATCAGCTCTGGTTTTGATAACATTAGATGCAGAGCAGCTAGAGCAATAGGTGATCCGGGCACTTTAAATACAACACGGACAAACACACAGGTGATTTATACAGGTGTCCACATAAATATTTTCAATTCCTGAGTTCACAAAAGGAGATTTTGACTGTGATCAAAGGTTTGACTTAGTTTTAATGATTACTTCCTCCTTAAATGCTAAAAGACCCCTTTTGGCAATTACGCCTTCCTTTTACTAAGGGCTGATATATAGGCAAAAGTCTCAGTTTGAAATAGGCACGACACTAATAACTGAGAAGATATACAGGCAAAGGGAAAAACATAAGAGCCGAAAAATAGCCTTTTGCAGGGAAATAAGAGAAGGTTTGTGGAACCAAAAAAAAAAATGTATGCAGCACCCATGCATTCCAGCAGATGGCAGCTATTCATTAGTGACCCACAGGACTGTGGTTTCAACATTGAACTTGCAGATGGTTTATCCTTAAAAGCATCTACAGTAACGCTAATTCTTCTGTGCAGTGAAGCACATTTCTCTGCTGTGATAAGAGGGTTGCCACTGTATCCTTCTCTCTCGATAAATACCTTGTGTGCCCAGCAGTTCAGGTGACCGAGGGTTTCAGCGTAAGATTTACAATAGGAAGTTAGGCCACAGGAGCCCTAGCACATTCTAATATTGTTACGGAACACAAAAGCTGTGGACAGCAAGCGGTAACATAAGGTAGCTGGAGTGAGACTGCATTTAAACGTACAATCGTACCCAAACTTATTCCCTTGAAATTTCAGAACAGAAGAAGTTGTATACATTCATTCTGGTTTCTTGACTGATGAAAGGTTTTCAGGACAGAAAAATCCTGCTCTGTATGAAGCTTTGTGTAACAGAGTTGTGCTGGTCAGATAATTCAGAGCAAGTGGAATAAGCTTGCTCGGAGGGATTGTTGTGTGTGGAGCTCAGCCGTTGAGGAAAAACAAAAAGCTAAACCATGAGTCAGCCTCAAAGGATGCTGAAAAAGAAGAGGCTCCTGCAGACTCGTTTTGCATTTTTATCCCCTAAAAAAAGCTTTTTCTAAAGGAGGCAGTATGATTTCTCTGCCTTTTTGGTGGCAAAAGAAAAGATACAAAATAAAAATAAGCTGGAAAAGCAGCTGAGTTTCCCAAGGCACTGCAAAAGTCATGTGATTTTTGGCATTTACAGAGATGAATTAACTAGTTTAAAAACATACATATATTAAGATTGCTTTGCAGATGACCAGTTCTCAATTCCTTTGTGTAACCATGCCAATGAAATTCTCAGCTAATTAGATTAAAGCCTCTGAAAACTGTAACTCATTGAAAGACAGATTGTGCCATGTTCTGAACCAGTGTTTCAGGTTTCCAAGCCTTTTACAGGTCTTTTCAGTTTTTAGTATAGCTATTAGGCTCCTAGCAGTCACTGAGCACAGGTAAGGAAACTAAAATCACCCAGTGAGGATCAGGAAACCTTTCTAAACACAAACTACAATGTGTGGGAAAAAGGAATAGAGAGAAGAATGGAAAAAAATAGGCATTACAGCATTCAATTGTCCCCATACTGAAGAATAAAATGTGATTGCCTGGATTCCAGCATCTCCAGAAGTTATGGATGAGAAATATGTGGCATTAGCTATGGTTCAAAGCTCCATTTTATCCTTCATAGTTTGACAAATGTTACAAAATGAGCTGTGCTCATATTAAAAGCAAGGAGCAACAAGTTACTGACTGAGGTACCGAGAAACAGTTAAAGCTCTAGATGACAATGACAGGGCAAGTGCAGGAACAAAATTGTAAACAGAACATTCAGTATTTCCACTGTCGCCCTGCGCTCTCCTTACACTGGAAGATGGGTGATTTTTGATCCTTCCTCTTCCGAGATCTTACACAGATGCAATTTCCAGGACAAAGAAATGATGAAATTAGACAAAAGCAAAAGCTAAATACAAACAAAAGATACAGTTGGTTCAAAATTTCTTCACAATCTCCTCTGTAATAGATCAGGGAAATATAGCATCAGAAACAGACTGTTTTTCTGGGGACAGTATTAGTGAGATCAGTGAGTCCTTCCGTCATTTACTCAAATCCTGAGAGGTGCTGAGATAAACAAACCCTGAGATGCATTCAGCATATTGCAGAGTATTTGGCTACTGACAACAACATTAATAATTTAAACAAATACAATTAAAAAGAAGACAGAAATCAGGCTTACTCTTACTGCCAGTAACGTGACTTTCTGCTTTTTCTGAATCACTTTTTTGACAATTCAGAAATTAAACTCTCTCCTGAGCATGTATGCTCAGTTGCTTTGATGGAGCATTCCCAAATCACTGCATAGAACTACGTGCCCAAGTCCTTCTAGCCAGATTAGGAACAACTGTCAGACTCCTTTGCTTATAAAGACAGGGCACGCACTTTTCAAATGCTCACTGAATGGTGTTGCTCCTTCCCCATGACCACCTCAATGTTTCATCTTCCTTTCCTCCTGGTATATGCCAAGTCCCACAGCCAATCCTTCTGCCTTGCTGAAGGTGCTGTTACTGTTCAGGTAGATAGAAAACTCTCTTTGACTTCAGTGATTGCAATTCACTGTACACTGCATTGTTTCAGTTGCCGTAAAACACAAATGGTGAGCTCTTATTCACCCTAAGTGTGATAGGGAATAACTAAAGTCATCAATGCTTCACATGTTGAAGCTACATACTTTCAACAAAGCTGGCTGAGGACGGCGATGTCACGGGAAAAATTGATTGCACGGCTGTGTTTCCCTGGCAATTTAAAGATACAAGTGAATCCACTTGTTAGTTTCAACACTCCTCAAAATTCTACCAACTGTGCAAACAATATGTCTAATGGCACTAGACTAGCAGAGCCTGCTTGAAATTAGATATGTGCTCTGAATAAGAATATCATTGGAATGCCTGTAACAAAAATTCCCCTGAAACTACAACATGACATGAAGTATGATATGTCCCCTGTTATCTTCAGTGGAATCAGAGTACCCCTGAACCCAGATCCACAACAGCATCAGCTCCAAGGAACCTGAACCTGGTTTGTGTTTTGGAAGAATTCACAACCTGTGAGCTAAATCAAAACGGAATATCCAGAAACACTCATTCTGACCTCGTGATATACATGAGAGGTAATAGTTCATGTAATTAGAGTTTGTATGCATAGATTAAAATGCCAGGCTGTAGAGCAACATTTATTTTGAGCAGCATTGTGACTTGGATTACATTTCTTTGTGGAAAAGAAGCATTACGCACTACTGAAAGTGGAATAGTTAGGGCATAAATAGAGCACCCATTTACTCTGATAAAACGCAGGTGGGAACACCCTCATTCCCCAGGGCCAGGAAATAGTTGACTACTGGTAAGGGTAAATCTCAGACCATACATATCTTGCAGCACTGCAGAAAAACATGGAAGACAAATAATGAAGAAAATATCTGCATTAGTAAGTAGAAAATGCTAATAAATAGGATCCCACCTCTCCCAAAATTAAAGGGATTTTCCTCCAGCACAACATGCATGGTGCATGAAACTGCATGGACCATCCACCTTTCCTGGAATCTGCATCATTCCCATAAGCAAACAGAAAAGAGCAAGTCAGTTATCCATACAAATGGGGCATGACATTGCAACAGCCTAAGGGTTAAAATTCAGTCCTCTCTATATTGGAGAAGAAGTGATTCTCACCTGAAGCCCTGCATCTCAAAGAGTTTCTAATGAGATGGCACATGCTGCCAACTGTGGCTCAGAAATCCACTTTAATCCTCATGGTTTGACAAATGTTGTAAAGTGAGCTGTAGTCTTAATATACCCCAAGTACGAAACACTGGATCCAAGGCATTTCTCAGATGTTTTGCTTTCTCTAAAGAGTGTCCTCACAACCAAGCCTGAGGCTACGATGAAGCGCATAGCACACCCCAACCCTGCTGTTGAAACAGTTGTTCCATAAAGAACGGAATTAATGATTTGTAAGTCCAGAAGAAGAGATCAAGGAGGACCCTAACAGTACAGACCTGTTATTCACCTGCTCTAAAAGAAACTGAGGTTCTGCCATTCCTTCCCAGCATAGCTGCTTTTGCATAGAGCAATTACTGGATAAAATTGAAGTATCAGCAGCAGGGACTATCAGCTATTGGCTGTGCTCTTCAGAAAGGAATAGCTTAATCACCTTTCAGCATCAGTGGGAATGCAACCGAATCACAAACCATGAGAAACCATCCTCATAAAGCCATTAAGCCCAGAGAACAACTGCAGCACTAGAAATTGAAAATAGGGTGCTGTGAAGTCACAGCTGATGGTAGACATGCTAAGCAAGGCTTGTTTCCTAGACCAGTATCACAGATCTCTCAGTGAAAGAAAAGACTGAGAAAATCAACAAACTGTATCATCGTCTGCTCTCTGATGGGAGACTCCAGGTCACTTGACAAAAGTCTCAAGGTCACAGTTAGAATTAGTCTGGGTTAGGCTGGTCACAAAAAGCCAATGCCAGGGAATGTTACACTCTTTTACCAGGTGGCTACTGATCTCTAGGTTCAGTGAAGTCTGTGCCTTTTTTAAGAGAATCCATGGAAATTTAAGAACCCCAGTAGCACAGACAGAACTTTCAAAACTTCTGAGAAAACTCTGCCATGCTTATACCTAGTCAGAGAGCCAAGAAAGGCAGGATTCATGTTGTCCTACATATGCAGCTAGGTGTTGTCACCGGAGTGCAAATTTGGAAGAATATAGGTCCCTAGTTTTTCATAAAAGAATGTGAGTTCCCTACAAAGAGGTGCCTCTGAGAAGGCACACTCTTGAATCTGGCAATAAACCTGTCTTCTGAAAGTAAAACACAAACCATTGGGGTTTATCCATAGTTTAAAATACCACGTACTTCCAAGGACGCGCTCCTGAAAGAAATGAAAACAACAGTGATCATCCATGGTGAAAAGCTTTAGTGGGTTAATTACAGTCTCTGTTTCCAACGAGGAATATATTTGATGATATTTGGGCTGAATTTGGAAATGCTTATCACGCTTCTCCAAACACAAGATTCACATTTTCTCATGCTGTGCATTGGATGTCTGTTTGAAACAGAGAGGCAAGAAATATTTATCAGAGTGAATTCATAACATGGACATGCTATTCCAAAACCTGCAAGGAGAACAAATGCATTACTCTGAAATTAAATGCACTACCTTAATCAGCAAGCCACTTCAAATTAATTCTAAGAATAGCTGTACTTTCAGTCCTCTCCTGCCTTTTCAGTTGTTTAAAAACAAGTAAGTATTATCCTTTATGATGTCTGCATTTTTAAACTAAAATTAACTTTTAAATATTTAAACAACAGCTAAACAACATTGATATGAGCTGATGTGGAGGAATATTCGCATTTGGGAACGGCCATCATTGTGTCAATAATAGTTTAAAACACTGGAGAACTTGTCTTGCAAAACATAAATCTTTAATCAACCTATGAACAGTTTGTTACACATTAATTCACACTGAAAATGGTGTTCCTATGTCAGAACCACACAAAGACAGGCCTACCACCACATGGAAACCATCTGCACGTAATCCAAGTTACCATTGTTTAGCAATAGCCTGATAAGCTAGAGGTCCACTTAAATGTGCATAAGAGTAATTTCTTTTCATCACATCCTAGTTCTGTCAGACCGACTGTATGACATGACAAAAATGTAACAAGATTATGCAGCACAGCTGGGCAGCTCTTCCAGGCTTTCACTGTGTAAAAGTTATTGTCAAACACACCTGTCCATTCCATTTGCTTATCTGTCAGTGCCCAATCAGTCTCTACAAAGCTCCTACTTTGTAGAGCACCTTGAGACACAAGGCTGTTTCAGACAGCCAGGTTCTATTTCACATGAAGTTGATAAGATGATAAAAGCATCTTTCCTTTAAGGAGGTTTGTAGCTATTAAAGCAGTGAACAAAGACAGTACTTGGTCTGAATTTGCTCAGGATCACATAGTGGGAAATAAAGAACTGCTAGTCACATTCATGTGCAAATGTCCACATCAGTCTTTGTAGTTTTGAGCATCACTCCTGCTTTTTTTTACTTTCCCCATTATAATTACTTCTTATTCAAAACAGTAAGTGTTCCTGCCAATTTTCCTTGATCTCTCATCAGTCTCTGATGTGGAGGTGCTGCTGATATGCCTGCATGACCTGTTAAGGCTGAGTGAGATTACTTTAAAACAGCTTGTTCACTCCTGTTTGGTTGCTACCAGAAGGCTGTGATGAGCACTTGTGTCTCTTCCCTAAAGGCTCTCGTGAGTGCGGTCTTACATATTTCATAATGAGATTTTACATCTCTCACTCTAGTTCTCTTATAGGTGAACATCCTGGAAGAAACCATCAAACAAAGTATTTGGGCTTTTGTACTTGCAATACAAGAGGAGGAAGATTCCAGGAAATAAATAATGAGCACCTCCTCCCCGTATCACACACACAAACAGTGCAGTGTGAGAGTATTTGAAAGATATGGGATATTTGGAGTTAAGATTATTTGGCGGATCCAGGACCCCTCCACTTCCTAGGAGAAGTCTGAACTACTCCAAGGTATACTTGAGTGTTGTTCTTAGTCTCTCCTATTAGAGTAAGTCCACTTCTCATGAACTATCCACCAGGCTAAAGAGAGAAAAAACAGTCAAGACAGCTAAATTCCTATCCCTTATCCACCAAAAGATTTAGTATTCTATGCAATTAGAAGAGTACTTGAAAGAAATCCATTCTGGAGTAGCGCATACAATTGTGGTTAGTGAACCCTCTTGTGAGATTTGGGTATAAATCCTCTTGAATTGCAAGAGAACTGAATCTCAGTTTCTCACATCTTCACAAATTCCAGTCCAGAATGGCTGGGTAGGGAGAAGTAAGAAAAGAGTAATTTTTCTGTCTGGCTGTTTAGTGAATAATGTATGTCACTTCCTCATGCTTTTACCAGAAATTTGCAAAAATACAGTTGTCAAAACTTGTCTTTTTCTTTTGGACTCAATGTTTTGGTGAGTTTAGGATTAAATTTCCTGATAGTTTTGATAACTGAAATAAAAGCGAAAAATATTTGTCCTGGTTTCATTTCTGGTTTAAAAAAGAGAACATGCAAGAATTAGATATCTCAAGTTTTACTTCTACAAAAATATGTATGAAGGCAGGGATACTGAACACATGCATTACAAAAAGCTCTCACCTTGACTCCCTCCCCAGCCGTCCCTGCATCTCTGAAGCACCAAGGCTGTTATTCCTTTGCTGCCTCACAGTTTGGGACCCATTTCACCAACCATCTTTGCCAGGAAGACCTACTGACACATGCCAGCACCCACATGTGTATTTATCTTGGACCCAGTCCACTTCACTTTTATGCCAGAGCTAAAAGAGTAAGTTTCCAGCCCATCACAGCACTGGAGTGCAGAAGACCTGGAAGTTAGAGCTCATTCCTGCTCCCCAACTCACAGTTCTCCTATAGGACTGAGGCAGAAACAGCCTCAGAGTGAGTTTAAAATGAAGCAAGCAGGCTCCAGAGATCCCATAATTTCACCTTTTGTAATTAAAGCCTACCCCACCTATTACCCCCAATCTAAATAAACTTCACAAGAAACAACTGGGTGCTGTGCAATATGCATCACTGAAGAGCAGATGCCAGCAGAAAGACTTCCAGAATGTATTTTTTTAATGTGTGAAGATTTCCTCTTTCATCAATAAAACTTTTACATTCTACAACTTGTTTTTTCCTTTGCAGAGTGTTCCCTGCAAGGCATCAAAGAGAAGGCTCCTCACGCTGGGTTGAAATTCAGTCTTAGTACGGTGGAAGACAACAGTATTTGTCATCAAGATGATCAAGATAAAACCCAGATTACTTTCCAAAATTCCTTTGCCCGCCTTGGCTGGGGACAAGCTGGTCAGGGAAGGGTCTCACACTCAGATGCCACCACCATGCACTGATATATTGGCCAGCTGGCAAGGAGTATATAAGAACTACCTGGGTACTGCTGCCTCTCAGCTCAGGGGAAAATCAATGAAACAGCTTCAGAAACTCTTCTGCTGTCTTACAGCACCTCCTGCTATGTCAGCAGTGCAGGGACTATCCCCACAGACTCACTGAATGTACTACAGCCAAGAGATGCAGGGATGTAGCCAACTTCTTTATCAGCTATTTAGGACCAGAGTGAAGACAGACATTGAACTGAGTATAAGACATCTCATTTTTCTTATGCTTGTCTCTCCCAACTGCTGGCAACCAGACACTGTTAAGGAGGAACACACTAGACTTAAATATTTTGCAACTTTGATAGTATTTTCACCTTTTTGTATGTGTAGTTTTCTAGGATTATTAACAAACACAATGAAAATCTCCATAATTTAATTCCATATCAAGCACCCACATCAGACCTTGGAAGGGTTGCTCTACATGTTTTTAAGTATGCATCACTTTAAAGCTAGTTGACTGCTAGTCATCTTTCCATTCCGTATAGGGGTCAGAGGTATTTGCAGCTTTTGTACTCCCAAATGCAAGATTATCTCTAATATCTATTTTCTATCTTACATTTCTTTTGTTCAGAACAGTGAAAAATAGACTGCAATAAGATTTAGTACTTACCATGAGTACTACGTACATTATCTGAAAGAAACAGGTCTAGCCTGGATCTGTGACTTCCATAATTTTATTTCATTCTTCTTGTCTTTGCCAAGTCCCCTAAACAATGTAATTTGATTTCATATTATTCAAATGACTACCAGTATTACAGGATTAATATAAACGAACAATGTCTGAGGAAAAAAATAAGACCAGATGAACATAAACACCAGAGGATGATTCATTCTTGGTGTAATTTCTGTGTCAATGGAAAATACATCAGAGATAAATTTGACCCCATGACGCAGAACTTCCAGGAAACATGAAGCTATTGTAACTAGAGATTTCTGCTGACGTATGAATTGAAAAGCAAAACAGAAATGAGGCAAATTCAGCATGGGCATAAAAGGAGTGAAGCCAACTCTATTAATTACCCAACTGAAAGAAAATAAAAGCCAGGATCAAAATAACCTGATGTACAGAAAGAAAATGATGAAAACATGAGGCAAGAACAACAGCACAATGACAGATTTGAGAAGCAGCACATAGTAAATAGGATGACTAAAATGGAAAAAGAAAGTGTTTTCCATGACATTCAGCACAGAAGACAAATCTTTGACTTCTCAGAAACTCAGTTCAGAGAGTGTTCAATGAACTACATCTTTCAATAAACATCCTTTATGTGCATTAATAACCAAAGTAATACAGCTTTTGCTAACACCATGTTCATACATACAATTGTGAAGAGATGGCTTTTGATCTGCTGAAATTAGGGTAAAGGTGATCTGTTCCTCCATAATTGGTACCGTCACTTTCATCACTTCACAAGGGGCACAAGTAGCAGTTCATCTCAGGAGATGCCCCATACTTTCAATTTAAACTCTTATTAGTGTAAAATATAGGTGGTAGAGTGCAGAAGAGCAAAAGTCAATACACATTTTATTACAAATAAAACTGTCTTATTGGCACATTTTTTTCTTAAATTTGATAAGAGAATGTCAGAATCATCATTAACTCTGCTGTCTCAATCTTCTGCCCTGGGGGAGCTATGGGAACATCTCACGCCTCCCTCCTTCCCTGCCTGCCCTCTGTGCCTGGGTTTGCTGCCTATGGAGGATGAGAGAAGGGGGCCACCCACATCTTACTTCAATGTAGAGTTAGACACAGTCAAGACATGCACTTGGTGCCCAGGACTGCCTGTAACAATTATCCATTAATGTGCACAGATTCTACTGTGAAGAGAAGATAATTCAGGTCAGAGCACAGTGGTGAAATTTTACTTGCAGTTATTTTTAAGAAACTGGCATATTTTATTACAGTACCTAAGGTTGTTCCTAAACCAAGTAACTTATTAGTGGTGTCACCAACTATACTATAAACCTTTACATTCCATGCAAGCTGTGACAAGTCAAATTGTAGATTCTTTTTTCTGATAGTTTATTAAAGGCAAGAAATGGTATCATTAAAAACTCATGTTGACAAGTTCTCCAAAAGCATTGAGGTTGAGGAGAGGTTTAGGCTCACTTCCAGTCATGTATTTCTTCTCCTGAGAATTAACGATTAAAAAGGGATGGGACAGTGTAGAAGGAAAACAAACTCAGATCTTCAAATGGCCTCTCTCATCCTCATGACAAGGTAATTAAGTTATGGGTTGAGAATTTACCCTTGTTAAAACACGAACCTGTCCTTTCTGGTGAAAGCTGAGTGCATACAAATGATCTCACCAAGCTGTACCCCTACACCATGTAATCATGAGCATAGCCACTGTGTGAACTTCATAAGCACAAATTAAATTTCCATGGACAGACAAACTCAAAGACACAACCTAGATGAAATCTGATTTCTCCATGTTCTCCAGGATGGGACTAAGTCTTATCATCCTTGACAAGTGAGCTTTTTTCAGTTGTGTTATTTAGGATAGTGTCATCAGAGGGAAGTAGTGCTTTCTGATAGCCCTGTAGCAGCCTAATAGTTACTAGATTGCAGGTCTGGAATCTGAAATCATTAACAGCTTATTCATGACTATCTTTTGGCCTGTAAAAACTCCTTCAAATAGACATATTTGAGCAATTATGAACCTATGTCTTGCAAAGTACTAAAATTGCAGTTGCTGTGAGTTACTATATAGAGCTGATTTTTCAAATACCAGACTTTCTAAAATACAAAGAAAACAAACACGCATACATAAAATCATTACTGAAATTTTTATCATGGAAATATTTCCATCTAAAACAATTAATAGTGTTCTTGCTTGGCTTTATTGTCATGAATTATCTATCTGTTATGACTGTCTGAACTACAAAATAGATTTCAGCATTTAACAAGTAATGTTTACCTCTTCATTTTCCATTATCACATTAATATTACCTAATTTCTAAAATACTAATAAATAAGAAAAAGAAGACATTATTCTTGTCAGCCTATCCAAAATAGGACATGTTTGTCCAACAGGAAAACATATCATATCTATGTCACTAGCTTGGTTGATTTGTTCTCTGCCTTAGGTTTTGCAAGGAAGACTTGAGGTGTAACAGGCAGGGATTTACTACAAGCCATTTTCTAAATAAATAAAATGAATTATTTCCCTGTGGCAACCACCCTGAAGAATATTAGATGAAGAATCCCACATAGTTTAATGCTTCTTTTTACATGATAAATGCTGGCCATCTGTCCTGGCAAGGACCAGTAGTATGAATTCTCTTACAAAGTAAAGCAAGGTCAGAAGTTTATGCATCCATCTTTATGTGTCTGAGATGGCAAATAGCACCCCCAATGTATTACAAGTGCATCAGCTTTCATCCCTGACCCAAACTGAAAATTTTGGTGCAGATGATGCTATTTACTACTTGAATGACATGAGCCAATTTCTATAACAATGACTTGATCCTGAAATCTATCTTCAGATAGACTCTCAAAATTGCAAATGAGATACTTGTAAATATATTACTAACTTCAGCAGCTAAGAATTTAAGGAGTATTGCCCTTTTGAAGACTTGTATCATTGACATGACTAACCAACAAATAATGATCCTTCCTATTTAATAATCCCTAAAAACAGCAGCTGGCAAACAGGGGAACTGGATAGGAAAACCGAATGAGGTGGCTGGGTAAGAGACAGACAAAAAGTGACAACTTCAGGATTAGAAGGAGTTAGAGGACAAGTACAGGCACACGTTTTTCATTCAGAAGGGGAACAGAGATAGGAAAGGAATTTCCCATCAACCTTCCTAATCTTCCTTCCCTTGCCTGGTTTCCCATGATCTAAGGAGATAGGAGAGGAGGATTAGAAGAAAAGGTGAGCAGAAGAGAAAGAGGAAAACATGTTGCTAATTCCTTCCCCTGCTCCTTCCTGTCTGTGGCAGGCAATACCACAGGAGCTTCTACGATGAGGTTACAACGTTGATGGATAAGGGGAGAGCAACAGATATCATCTACCTGGACTTGCGCAAGGCATTTGACACTGTCCCGTATGATATCCTGGTCTCTAAATTGGAGAGACATGGATGTGATGGATGGACACTCAGTGGATAAGGAGTTGGCTGGATGGTCACCCTCAAAGAGTTGCGGTAAATGAGTCGATGTCCAAGTGGCAAGCAGTGACAAGTGGTGTTCCTCAGGGGTCAGTACTGGGACCGGTACTATTTAACATCTTTCTTGGCAACATGGATGTTGGAATTGAGTGCACCCTCAGCAAGTTTGACGACGACACCAAGCGGTGTGGAGCAGTTGACACACTGGAGGGAAGGGATGCCATCCAGAGGGACCTGGATAGGCTTGACAGGTGGGCCTGTGCCAACCTCATAAAGTTCAACAAGACCAAGTGCAAGGTCCTGCATGTGGGTCGAGGCAATCCCATGCACAAATACAGGCTGGGTGGAGAATGGATTGAGAGCAGCCCTGAGGAGAGGGACTTGGGAGTGTTGGTTGATGAGAAGCTCAACATGAGCCGGCAATGTGCGCTCGCAGCCCAGAAGGCCAACAACATCCTGGGCTGCATCAAAAGAAGCGTGGCCAGCAAGGCGAGGGAGGTGATTCTGCCCCTCTACTCCATTTTTGTGAGCCCCCACCTGAAATACTGTGTCCAGCTCTGGAGCCCCCAGCATAAGAAGGACATGGACCTGTTGGAGTGGGTCCAGAGAAGGGCCAGGAAGATGATCAGAGGATTAGAGCAGCTCTGCTATGAGGACAGGCTGAGAGAGTTGGAGTTGTTCAGCCTGGAGAAGAGAAAGCACCGGGGAGACCTTATAGCAGCCTTCCAGTATCTGAAGGGGACCTGCAAGAAATCTGCAGAGGGACTTTTTACAAGGGCATGTAGTGATAGGATGGGGGGTAATGACTTCAAACTGGAAGAGGGTAGATTTACATTAGATCTCAGGAAGAAATCTTTCACTCTGAGGGTAGTGAGGCACTGGAACAGGTTGCCGAGGGAGGCTGTGGAGGCCCCATCCCTGGAAGTGTTCAAAGCCAGGTTGGATGAGGCTTTGAGCAACCAGGTCTAGTGGGAGGTGTCCTTGCCCATGGCAAGGAGGTTGGAACTAGATAATCTTTAAGGTCCCTTCCAACCTAAACCATTCTATGATTCTATAACAGTAACAAAACCACAGCAGGTACAAAGGATCAAAGCAGACTAGAAGGACCAAAAGGTAGGTGACATGGGGGTACAGGGGATGACCAGACCCCTTATTGTTGTTACGCCCTGAGAAACTCCTTAGCAATCCAGTCTGCATATAAATATAGACTTTACCACCATCAGAATGTTTGGATGTGTCTCTGACACTGCTAAATATTCAAGGTAAAACCGATCCTATCCCTTTGCAACAATTTTGTACAGATCCTTCCACATTTGAGTCCTGGCTTCCAGTTTTCCAATACAGGACAATATCGCTAACTTCGCCACTTCTGCTTGCTCCAGGAAATCCTACAAGCATATGGATAACTTCTCTGATGGGCCATTCAAATTTTCCCTCCTTTTATTCTTTTTTGTATACATAACTGGGAATATTTTTCTGACAGCGAATTGACTTGCACTTTTCTAAATTTCCTGTGTGCCTATGGTCAGAGAAAAATGTCTTTCATGATTTGTGTCAAATTCTCAACAGAGAAAAACAGAATTTGATCTTTGCTTTTAATAGAGATGTAGTGTTACCACCTTCTGTTTTGGATATAGGTTAGCCTGTTTTATTTATAAGGGCTTGAAGTAGTGCACTTCTGTGACAGAGCTGATTTAGAGTCCAGTGGTCTGATTTACTATGTAAATCATCACATAAACATTGCTGCCTCTTTGTATACCCTCTTCACCCCCCCCCCCCGCGCCACCTCCCCCC
>VYXH01012046.1:414718-492205 GCA_013397275.1 Burhinus bistriatus
CCCCCCACTCCAACCCACTGTCATTGCTAGATATGTTCAAGGCATTTGGCATCTCCATGAAGAGAAAATAATTCTTTCCACCATGTCTTACCCACATCTTCAGCTCAATAATATTAAATTTCATAACTGGGCTATGCCGATCACAGCTGGAGCAATAGGAACCTAGAAGATCTGAGGAACTATTGCCCTGGTTCTAAATAGCACTGTTCTTGTCTCTCTGATTCACCAGGTTTTTTTGTCTGTCTCCTTGCTTTTAGTTACCACATCACATAACCAAGCTTCTCTTGCCTCAGATTATAGTATAAACCTACAGCAGAAGATTAAAATGCAAGAGTCTGTCCTACACTATTTACATCCCTGACATCTAGCAGAGGTTTCTACAGAGCACTTACAGCCTCTCTATTAATTCTGTATCTAGATATACCTGCTACGTCACTGTACCGGAGGTGTGCTTCAAGGGACAGTATGCACAGCAAGCAGTAGATAATGGAACGGTCACATTAAACTTAACAACAAAAGCACCTCCTAATTAAGAAGTAATATCCCTTATTTTCAACACAATTTTATCTCTATTAAAAGTAACTATCAGTCTGTGTAATCATTATATGAGTAGTGCTGCAGATGAAGCTACCTAAAGGGATATTTTTTCTGTGTCTTAACTAATTTATTTTGCCTACATCTAATATTTCTAGTATAATATCTTGCCAACAGAAATATAGACATACTGTTCCATACAGCTATGTATGAATTGGTGACCTTGTTAAGAAGTTAGCAATATATTAGCTCCATCCCCTGTGGTTTTGTCATCTAAAGAAATTTATGCCACACTAGTCACCTCACCAAGAAAAATAAAACATAGAGAAATTGAGGGAGAAAATCAAGGAAAATGTGATGAGAAAGAGTAGGAATATCAATAGAAATCATAAAAATATGAGGATTATTTTCCTTAGAAAGCAGGTGAATAAGAGGTTATGAGATTAAAAAATATAAAGAACAAGATTGAGAGATTCATTTTCTCTGTGTCAAAGCACAAAAGTAAGAGGATATGCAATCAAAATAGAGTATCATCTCACATATTTACTCAAACTCTGGAACTACATTTCCAAATGTCACAAGCATCAGAACAGTAGCAACATGGAAAAGGAGATTACATGTTCAGAGGTAGCAGAAGAAAATACAGAACAGAGCTAACTGCATTTCAGAGGAGATTAATCTTCATGTTTCAGAGTGTAGTGAAAAAGTGTCTTAACTTTTCAGAGGTATCTGAGCTGGCCACTTTCAGGGTAACACTGAATGGCTGATCAGGCCACCTAACTAGATTGCCGTTAGATTAACTCTGAGACTAGTCTTCGCCTACAGAGTAGGAATGTTGTCTTTTTCCTGTAAAAAGCCAGCCAAAACCTACAAATGCATTCACTTTTCCACCCCAGTGTTATATCTGCCTACTATCCATATGGTGAGAGATTACATTTTCCTTCCATTTGAACTATTGCAAAAATTCTGTTAAAAAGGAAAGTCAGAAGGACAAAAAGAATTTGAAACATCAAAACCACATGTGTACCCATATGGAAGGAAGATGCCTACCTTCACCTTCTGAAACTGGATTTATGTTGGACTCATAACTTATGTAGGAACCCAGGAAGAGCTACCTATGCAAGATATGGGACATAAAATGCAGTGCTCTTCATCTTAGATCCATTTGGTCTGAGTAAATCAGCCTTGCATTATCATCACAAAGAGCTGGAGGGACATCTAGTGGGCTTGTTTACAAGTAGGAAGGCCTTTGTGCTATCATTTTACTGCACTGCTCCACATCAGAGGTGTTAATGTTGGTCTTTCCACTAAATGAGCATATGAAATGCCAGAACAGTACTAAAATCCATGCCATGAAAAACAGCCAGCCAGCCATAAAACATACTGTCATCAACTCTAGATCCGTACCCCAATTCTCATATCCAAACCAAGATGCAATTTAAAGCCAGCCTACAGCTTACTGACGCTATTAGATCAGAAATACATGTTTCAAATACGGACCTGAGGCATTTTAACTATAAATATGCATAGTGCACATTGTGCCAGTCTTCCAAAAGGTGTTTATGGTTTAACACCTAGGAAAATTCCTTTACATGCTGCAGGCAAGAGATAATTCCATTTTAAACTTCTTTAAGAGAGAACTATCTTCCAACTTTACCCTAAGCTTATTGGCTTCAAGAGGTGTAATGCATTTTGGAAAGCAGAATGAGACGTTCAGCAACATTATTCTTATCCAAGCTATGAATATTTACTTCCACTGGCCTTGCTCAATAATATACCTGAACATTTCCAAGATTCTTAGGAATGGAGTTACAAGCGTACTTACACATTTAGAGAAGCGGACGGAGCAGAGCTGGGGAATGCTCCGATTCCGGGAAGTAACCCTACTAATTTCAAGTACCTTTGAAAAATCCAAGAGATACTATATTTGAGACTCTAAACTTTTTTGGTGCCTAAGTCCAACAGGTGTATTCCAAAATAGTGCATCATCTTAGCATCTGTATCTTCAAGAATATCTTTGGGTAATCTGGTAATTCCCACAAATTTTAATTTGAGCTTCTGGATCTGCAAATGTAGTGTGACATATTCCAGTTCGTCTGGAACTTTGTTCCAGACATGGGAAACCAATTTTCTGTTTAACTGAACTCTTAAAGTATTCTAGTTTACAAAGCAACTGAAGCAGAATCAGGCAAAAGCCATCTCCCTCTTCTCTCCACCTGAGTGAAAAGCTGAGTCCCAACTTTTCTTTCTCTAGTTTTCCCTTTATAGTTCTCCATAGTTGAAACTATAGGAACAGAAAAGTCCTCCTAATGGTGAATTTCAGTAACATTTTCAGCTTTTCAAATTTAAAAGTTATTTCATTCTATGGTATGTTTTGATTAATGTGAAATGGGCCAATATCAAATTAGGCCAATTAAAAAAATTTAGAATGGAAATAATTTCTGTTGAAGAAGCTAATAGCTGAAAGGAAAAGGCCAGCTTCTCTCAGATATAAACTTCTTAACTGATCCTTTCCAATATGCAGAGTTATACTAAAACCACAGCTTTTGAAAAACGTGAGAGCCTCAGGGCAATGGAAGCAAAGACTAGGAATGAAACTGTGTCATGGTTTCAGCCCAGCCAGCAACTAAGCCCCACGCAGCCACTTGCTCACTCCCCTCCAGTGGGATGGGGGAGAGAATCAGAAGAGTAAAAGTGAGAAAACTCATGGGTTGAGATAAAGACAGTTTAATAGGTAAAGCAAAAGCCACACACAAAAGCAAAGCAAAACAAGGAATTCATTCACTGCTTCCCATCGGTAAGCCAGTGTTCAGCCTTCTCCAGGAAAGCAGGACTCCATCACGTTACTGGTTACTTGGGAAGACAAATGCCATCATTCTGAATGTGTGTGTGTCCCCCCAGCTTCCTTCTTCTTCCCTCAGCTTTATGTACTGAGCATGACCTCATATGGTATGGAATATCCCTTTGGTCAGTTGGGGTCAGCTGTCCCAGCTGTGTCCCCTCCCAACTTCTTGTGCACCCCCAGCCTACTGGCTGGCGGGGCAGTGTGAGAAGCGCAAAAGGCCTTGATGCTGTGTAAGCACTGCTCAGCAATAACGAAAACATCCCCTTGTTATCAACACTGTTTTCAGCACAAATCCAAAACACAGACCCATACTAGCTACTGTGAAGAAAATTAACTCTATCCCAGAAAAACACAGCACAAACAGGTAGGGGGGAAGATGAAATCCTTATTTAAAACTTAAAAAAAAAAAAAAACTATGTGTCTCTGTCATGATTTTTCTGGAAGTTAGCAGATGGCTTTTCAGTCCCTGACAATGAAGAGCCTACAGGTACAACCTGGAAGTGCCTGGAAACCGAGCTATCATGCATTTCATTTCTCAGATCTGTCATCTGTTCCCATCAGCAAGTTTTGTCCAGGCAGCCTGTGAGGACTTCAGGAACCTAAGTCAAGTTGGTTGTCATTCAGATGCAACTCAACAGCTGAAATATAGTCATCCTGATACAGATGGAATTCAGTAGATCCTATTTCATTTACCCACTTTACAGCAATCTGCATGCCTCAGATCTGTTGCAAGCGGCTTGCTCGCTATCCACACACATATTTCAGTCTGGAAGATGAGACAGAAACACAGCAACTCTACACTGAATAATAAAAAGCTCTACAAGTGTCTGCTTAAGCTACAGTCCCTGGTGGGAATCTTTGTTTTCCTCCAGTTCTCACAGGCTTAGCTCTGGTGTCTCCCAGGTGTTCATGATGCTGCCCGAAAGAAGGAGGGCTGCCTGCATCCAGTGATCAAAGATACTACTCTTCTCCTAGTCTGAGCATAAAATTCACATTACATAGGCTAACTTCCAGCTGGCTGTCCCAACTCCGTGCTGGGACACGAAGCTAGGAGACCCAAAACGCTGTGATTGAAGGGTCAGTCCTTGGGACAGAGACTGACCAGACTCTGATCAGTTTCTAAACAGACAGTCTGTCCTGTCATAGCAGCACATGATCATGGAAGATCAGAAGATCTTTAACTGAATAATGGCAATTTCTCATCACATTAGCAAAAATATAATGAAAAATGTTACTTTTAGAAAACAATTAGTTTTTCAAGCATCTGCACTTTTCACTCCACCCTGTGGCATGGAGTTCTTTGTGTTGGCTTTTAAAAAAGAAATCACTAGGACTTCTCTCAGAAGTTTCTGATCTTGCAAGAGGAAATTTCTCCTTTTCTAGAATCATGTATTTTGACTACAAAGTGATAAGTGAATAGAATCAATATGACGGAACGTAGACATGCAGACAGGAAAATCACACTTGGAAATTTTACTACATTGTTGGTTGTTTCATACAGAATAAATGTTTGGTACCACAACATTGAAATGCTCTAAGAGTACAAATACTGAATGCATCATACACAAACAGGAGGCTGGGAGGAATCTAATCTTCAAGTAATTGTGAATTCACATGTCAAAGAAGATACCTTCCTTCAAGAAAGTACACTCTTTCTGTTTGAATACGTTCCTTACAAAAAATGTTCACTTCAGGTTATTTTGCCATACTTTAATAACACAGACATTTGTAATCCAAGCACATGTTGCTACACATCCTAACGCATCTAATGCCCTTCACATCCCTCAATAGATTCAACTTCAGGTGTGCTTTCACTTTTCTAATCAAATCCCTGCACATTCAGACAATGTCTTCCTCCAAGATTTGGAGGAATGACCTGACCCTGCTTCTACATTCCTTTATTATGTTTTTTAGTCCGGAGACCTCATCTACTTCTTCTTCTTTCTGTAGCAGACACCTACCACAAGTCCATGTTGGTCCCCCACTAACCCTAACCCATAAGCTCTCAACTGGCTCATCCTGCATCCCTAGGCAAAGTTCATCTACAGTGTGTAAACTTTGTACAAGAAGAAAGCAAAATCTTCAGAAGACTGGCTTTCTGAAAGAGAAGTCTGCACAACCCGTGAACGAAACGTATGCTTCCTGTTGCGCTGACACAGGAACATTGCAACTTCTACTGCCACGTTGCCTAATATGGGCCAACATTTTATAGACTACGAGAGTGTAACAAGTATGGTTTCATAAGCAGGCAGCATTCATCCATAGCAAGCTCCAAGATGCAAATAAAGATTATTAAGCAAGACGCTTGCTTTCATCGACTTTTTGACTAAGTTCTCTTTTACATTCCTAGATTTGCTTGAATCCAAACATGAAAGCAAGGTTCCAAAATATGCACATAAAACTGAAAACAATCTCACAAAAAAAAAAAAAAAAACCTGAGAAAACTGGCTAGATTTCCATTCTTATAATTTTTTTTTCACATTTTGCCATGAAAGAACTAATAATGCCTGTCACAGAGACAAAATATCTGACAATCTTTCTTTCTGCTATGCTACTGTTAGATTTTTTCACATCTCACAGTGTTTTCATGGTTAGACATAGGAATGGGGAACAACACCAGCATTTGGCCAATGGATTTTCTAATTAGATTCTATAAAGGACACCTCCTGAAAGCTGGACAGGACCAGAAGTCAGCTCTGTGCATTTACTAGCTACAGAGTATTTATGGAAAAGTTATGAAGCAGATTAACAGTTACCCAAAAACTGAAACTGAGGTTTTCCTTGAATAAGGATCTTGCAATGTGCAGTTTAACAGAGAGAGGCTGAGTGCTATGTCCCAGTTAATTTCAGGGAGCATCCATTTGGACATTTGGACTGCAGAAACAAATTGCTGCACTTTGTATTGCTAGATGTTCTAAATGCGAGTCCAGACCTACAGTTTAAAAGTTAATTTTCATTTCTGTGGCATTCAAAATACATAGTTAAAATGAACTTTTAAAAGGTTGCAGTGAACAAGCCCATGCAAACTATTCAAATGGTGAAGGTGGCTTATACCAGCCTGAAGATGACAAACCTACTGCTAATCTCATTGCTGAAAAAGGCAGACAGCCAAAACACAAGGTTATTCCCAATAGATTTACAGGCCAGCAAAAAAATCCCCAGCTCAGGTTTGCAATCCTTTTGATTGAGTAATATTAGAAGTATTATTTTTGCCAATGCCCTTCCCATCCTTATTCATATTCCCACCCAACTCAACTCAACAACAAAGGAGAAAAAGAAGAAAAAGGAAAAAAAAAAAGCTGCTATCTGTTTCAGACTTTAGGATCCAGAGAGCAAGGGAAATCTTCTCTTCTCCCACTACTTTTTTCTTCTTCACATTTATTTTAAAAAGAGGACACATCTTTTGCTTTAAAAACATTTTTCCTGGAATCACAGGATCACAACGGCTGTGGTTGGCAGAGACCTCTGAAGAACATCTAGTCCAATGTCCCTGCTGAAAGTCAGGTCACTAAGAGCAGGTTCCTGTGGACCGTGTCCAGTTGGGTTTTGAATATCTGCAAGGACAGAGATTCCATGGGCTCTCTGGGCATCCTATGCCTGTGTTCGGCCACCCTCACGGTGAAAAAAGTTCCTTATGTTTGAATGGGAAGTCCCATTCTTCAGTTTGTGCCAATTCCCTCTTGTTCTTTCACTGGATACCACTTAGCAGAGTCTGGCTCTTTCTTCTTTACTGTCCCCCATCAGATATTTGCAGACATTGATAATGTCCCCCTGAGCTTTCTCTTCTGCAATCTAAACAATCCCATCTCTCTCAGTTTCTCCTTGTACATCAGGATTGGCTCTAATCCCTTAATCACCTCAGCGCTCATTTGCAGGACTCACTTCAGTATGTCCATGTCCTTCTTGCCATGTGGAGCCCAGGCCTGGACAGAGCACTCCAGCTGTGGTCTCACAAGGACTGAGTTGGGGTGGGGAGGAAGGATCACCTCCCTTGACCTGCTGGTCCCACTGGCTAATACAGCCCAGGATGCTTCTGGGCACCTTTGCACAAGAGTGCGTTTCTGACTAACAATTTTTGTTGTAGCCCAGGTCCTTTTTGGCAGCCCTGACACCCAGTCAGTCAGCCCCTAGGCTGCGCAGGCGCAGGGGCACCTGGCTTGTCCCTTGTGGCAGCCAAAAATTCTGCCACCAAAGTTTTCTCCCCCACTGCCTGTCTAGGGCCTCACAAATGCTTTCATGTTGCCCTCCCACATCACCACGAAGCCAAACCAATGTATCTAGGAACCATTTGAAAGCCCAGCATGGAAACTTTTTCTGGCTTTTTTAGGAGTCAGGCGCTGCCCTGACAGACCCCGTGGGCAGCCCTCACCACTCCCAGCCCCTTCCCATGGGAGCCACCAGCCCGTGCTGCGCCATGAAAGATACACGCAGTGTCAGAACACGCAGCAAAGCTGCTGTATTCCCGCTCTACAACTCCACTTTTAACTAACAAATTCATCGAAAATAAAATTCTCTGCTGAACCCGGTGAGATTGCTGTCCGGTCTTCTTGGTTAATTCACGGTAAACCTGCAAGGGATGGTACACATTCAGCGATCCGCCTTCATCCTCCGCCGTTGCCTACCACCCGTCCCGCTCAGGCTGCGGAGGGAAGGCGGCGCCATCCCTGGCGGCGGGATGCGCCCCCCGGGGGACGCCGGACGGGAGGGCGATTGCCAGCGGCGGGCGGAAAGGCCGACCGCCCTGCCGGCTGGCGCGCAGCAGCTCTTCTGTAGGGTCGCTGCCCACACGGCAGACTAAGGCGGATTTTGCTTCGGTGCCACCTCGGTGCCTCTGTGGCCGGGTACTTGCTGCCGACCCGGGGGGGGCGGCCGTCGCCTCACACACCCCCCCGCCTCCGCCACCAGCGGGAGCCGGGCGCGCCAGCGGGCAGGGCCGCCGCCAGGGGGCGCCCGAGGCCTACGGCGGGGGCTGGGCCGAGGCGCTCCGCCGGGCGGGCTGGCAGGTCCCCCAAAAACACCGTTTCGTAACGGGTTTTCTCGCCGTACCGGGATGGATGTCACTGGGGAAAAGAGTTCATGTAGCGTCGCTAAACTGCGGCGGCAGCCAGAGCCCTGTTCTTTCCAGTCGGTGGAGAGGGGAGGAGGGAAAAGCGGCGAGCCTCACCAAGGAACCGAGACTTTCTGTGTATTTTCCTAGGCAAGAGCAGATGAAATCCCAGAAATGCCATTTCAGACTGTTGCCAAATGATACTGAGCAAATCAAAATGTGGTAATGAGTTGCAACAGTAGAGGATTGGCTCCAGGACAAAACTCTGCAAGAGTTTGTACGTTTCAGTAAACAGAATTTCTGTGGTTTGAAAAAAGTGGGAGTGGGTTTGGTAAAGCAGCTAACTTATGAAGGAGTACATTTCCACAAAAGACACAATCTCCAGGGGCATCCTGTGTTGTGAAATGTTACTACTTATCATTTACATAATGGGGTTTCTTTTATCCCTTGATGTCAAAGCAAGAAGTGAATATCAATTTGATGTCATTTGTACACGAGGTAACACATAGAAGGGTTGAGTGCCTCATTTTAGTTCATAAACCATCATGGGCAAAGCACAGGCCAGAATTCAGATTCTCCAAATTCCAGTCCACCTTCCTATCTAACACAAAACTCTAGTACCATACTTGTGCAGTGATTCACACCCTTCCACATCATGTAGTTTGATGCTTTTCATTGTACTACTCTTGCACAGCTTTAATTTCATAGCAACTTCAGCAAGCTATCAATTCTGAAAACATGTCTTGCAGAGGCAGAAAAGAACCGTTATCAGCTTGGGGTACTAATTCTCATTTGCACTCTCAACAAATTTCCACACATAGAGGTGGTACCATGGTTCCATTAAAGCCAATTCCTGACATTTCAGAGGGGGCAGGGATTCATTCTCTGTCTGAAACACTAAGAGCATTAAAACATTTAGTTCGGTACCGCTGGCACTAGATCCTTTTCTCAGTGCAGGGATCAAGCCTTCTTGGAAGTCAGGGTTAAATTTAAACAGAATGGCTAAAGAGATATGGTCTCTAAAAAAAGTGTTCTTCCCGCAATCTCTGCCTCTCCCTCCATGAAGCCCTAACCTGTCTTTCATCAAGCAGAAGACCATTTTTTTTTCCTGGGTCAGTTTTCTGCCAAGTGAGGGAGCCAAATCAGCTCAGGGTCCGATGAGTACAAATTGGTGCAAGATGAATAAGGAAATCATGCAACTGAGAGCAAGGAGAGACCAATGTAGGATGAAGGACCTCACTTCTTCAGCTGTGATGACTGACCGGAGCCATCTTAAGCCATCAACTTCACCGCCAGTAGCTGAAAAACTGTATATACCAGCCCCTCCTCCCTGACTGAAGATTAGCTTTGTAGCTTGTCACATCTGCAGGTGACCTTAGCTTAAAAGTATACATGATGTCACCAGAAAAAAAAGAGAGAGAATACATCTTTCAGTCCTTTCATGGGGGTTTTCTCAACAAGTTCTGTTAAAAGACAAAGTTCATGCGCAAACAAAACTTCCTGTGTCCCAAGTGCATGAAATTGTCCTGACTTTAAGCACACATTCTCCCCCCTTAATTTGACAGCCAAACAATGTTGATTGAACCATCTTTGCAAAAAAATGGAAGTAGTTACTGCTTGTAGATGAAGTAGCCCCGTGTTGCAATGTAACTTCCTATTTTTACTTTATTCCCAGTTCCTCAGAATTGTACTTGCACAAGAAAGGCGGCACATACCATTCCTGCTTTTGACTTTATTTTTTCCTTAACCATTCTTGAGAAATCCTTTGGGTTTCTACCAAAACTTTCTCATGCCTCACTGGAGGACAGTAACACGCTTGGCAGTGCTGTGGATTCTCATGGTGGTCACCATGACCTCCAGAACAGCAACAGTCTTGCTCAGTGCCACGTTCTCCACACACACAGACATCTGCTTGGGTGACATTTCCATTTGCTTCAATGGCAGTGCCAAGCCGGTACCAGGAGGAGGACACTTTGCTTCTGCATTGCTGTATGACTGCACATGGGACTACCATTTGTCAAGACACTGACTGTTCATCAAGATCTGACATATACTTAAAAAGGCAACGTCAATCAGTCAGAGGGGATCTGCAGAAGCAGTGGAAATATCAGCAATGCGGGCTGAAGAGTGAAGGCAGCAAGTTGAGGCACATCGCACAGTTCAGATGAGCAACAGACGATACCAGCAGGGAGGAAAGTGCAGGTCCCTGCCCTTCAGCTGCTGTGGGAGCATGTCCACAGTTTATGGATGAGTTGCAGGAACACCGTCTTCCCATTCACAGGTGAAATTTCTGCACTTCTGCTTGTAAAACGTAGATCTCATTGACATTACCTGATTGTGTCCACCTAGTTATTATCCTATTAAAATAATTATAGCACCATTTTGAGCAGTGACAATTTTTGTACTATACCTTCACAAACATTAAGATCCCCTGCTTATATAGTGGACACAATAAGCATTTATTTCATTAGGATCATGTTTTGGTCTTATTAAACAGCCTTTGTACTGAAGTTGTAATTTCCATGTTCTTGGCAGCATGGGCTTTGATGTGTAAATTCTTCAGATGGGTTCTTGGAATAAACAACACAGCTTTCTGAAATAGCTAAAAATATCTGTGCTGAACAGAGCCTTGGAATACATGTGAGAGGCTGGGAGAAGTCAGGGAGGCAGCTCAGACTCGCCTCTGGTCAGGGATTCCCAAACCATATGAGCAACTCGTGGTGCACAAGACGTTTCAAAATGTAACCTATGCGGGAAGGTACAGAGAGAAATTGTTGCTGCTGCTGAAATGCAAAAGAGGAACTCCCAAGTTTAAATCCTTTCTAAGTTGATTATGAAGTCGGCCAGGTAACTTCTAGTCACCATGTAAAATAAAAACCCTGAAAGACGGTTCCCCTACCACTAAAATTCCTGTACATGAGCTAAGACAGCCACAGTTTAAATTAATTCCTCTTTCCTAAGACCCTAGCAAAGATGTCTCGTTACTTCTACATTGGGCAGACAACAAAGCAACATTACAAAACCTTTGCCATGGAAAAATTACTGGTTAATAGCTCATATGAAGGGGGTTATCTTTTGTCATTTGCAATGGAAAAAGTTGGATTGGGAAGCTGGTTCATACATCAAACATATCTTTTTGCTCTTCTTGTTGTATTATTTTCTTTCATACTCTTTGTCATATATAACATTAACAATTTGCTCAAGTGACTTACCCTCCATTCAGGGTTTGTGACACCCAGCACAGCTACAGGTGAGAATGACTTTCCTCACCCACTGGCAACTGGCTTAGAGAAAAAGAATTTAAGGCAATTCTCCAAGAAAATCCAGACCTTAATTTTCAGCCATGACCTGAAAAATAAGCTTCAAGAGCAAATGACACAATCTTCCAGATCAATGAGCACACAAGGTGATGGCTGTCGTGGTTGTCTGAGGTGAGCCACTATATCCTGATTCCACCCTCAAAGGGACAAAACTTGGATTTAGCCTGGCACTAGTATATTCTGGGGGTGGTAGTTTGCCTTTGGGGATATTCATCACATGTAATTTTTTTCTCTCCCCTCGTGTTCCTTTTGTTTGCATGTATTCGTACAGTCCATTGCTTATGACTGAGGAAAAACCTTTTCTTCAAAGCCTAGAGAGCTTGGTTTAATTTCCTCAATTTAATTTAATTTCCCCATAGTTCTGCATGGGAGTGCAAAACAGTGTGTGCCTCTGTTTATTTATTAGGGGTTCCCAGGGGCTGAGCTTGGCCAACAAATCGAATCGTGCCTTCCTTTCTGCCAGTCAGTCCCTGGCAGAAAAGTTACGAGTGAAGATACCAGAGCTACCATCACCCTGGGCTGCAAGAGAGCAATGAGATTATGAAAGGAAAGCAGTTTTAGAAGTGAAAAGTCGTTTTAGCTGTGAGCGTGTGGAACTGTGTAACAGCTTTTGGTATATGTATGGCACTTGTACCTGGCCTTGCAGTCCTTTTGCTGTGTATATTCAAGAGACAACAGTGTGAATATTTATATATCTATACCTGCCTATATAGATACGTAGTAGGCATGCACTCTGCGGTGGTTCACACTTCACGATGGGGTTACAAAGGACCGCCTGTGCCTATAACATAGCAGTTCCCTTGCTGAGGAAAACAGGGCAGGCAATAGCAGGCAGCACAGTCCGAAAAACTCCAGTTACTGTAATGTAAGTTACCTTGAGAAAATCCCTCAAAAAGCAAGTCCTTTGAGGTATTTTCTGTTGTGGGCAATAGCAGAAACAGCAACTTACAATAATGCAGAAGTGAAAGAGAACAGTGATTACAGGAGTGCTTTGCCAGCTATTAAATCCAGAGGCTTCTGTAAATTAACATGTCATCAGAGACTTAGGTTTGCTCTTTCAAATGTCTTTTTTTCACTGACACTGCTGAGACATCTCTGATGCTCTGTTTCACTGCATATGAAAAAAAAACGTAAATAGGATAACATCAACAGAGAATGATCTGTTAAAAATGGTAAAAACCTGACATTCACAACTAAGTCCATCTTGACCATCCTGCAAGAGCTGTTTATGCAACCTACCATCCTTTTGGAGAGTTCCTAAATGGTTGGAGATTGGCATACCCTCCGCCTTCATCATGGCCATAGCCACTGCCGAGGAGACAGCCAAAATATATGATCCAAAAGACAAAGAATGGGATATTGTCTGGCACCTAGATTTTAGGCCACTATTTCTATATGGGATTTGTGAGCCCCGGGGAGGAACATGATTGGACTTTTTTAGGTTAGCAAAGATTCTCCAATCACATTCAACAGAGTGCATTTTTAAGAAATACCTTGTCCAGGTAGAAAAGATGTAGTCAGGATCTGCTAACAGCATGATCAAATTTAGGAACAGGCTGGTTCAACACTTCTTACATCTCCAGACCGTAGTTCAGGGTGGAGACTTGCAATATGTCACACAGTGTTAGATAGTCTCTTTCAGATGGGAGAGGTCATCACAAAGCCTGGTAATTCTGCCTATCAAGGTTTTGCTGATGACGATTAAGGTAGATAAGATTAGTAAAGAAGAGATTTTCACTTGTCACAGCAATCATCTAGCTTCCATTCTGACAACAGAACAGGGTACAGAAGTTTTGGGTTGAGGTCAAGTCACAGGATTCCCCTCTGATTTTGGAAAGAGCCATAGCAATCAGAAGGAGCTGAGAGCAAGCCTACAGCGATTCTTCCATTGTCCAGGAGACACTGGTATAGCCATTCCTAACTCTGAGCTCTTCAAAAATGGAAACATTTACATTTTGTTCTGGCTAGTCCTGTAAACAAGTTAAACCTGCAGTAAATACAAAAAAAAATCCTTGCTGTTCAGAATCTATGACTGTTCACTTGCGGTGTTTAAAGACGTGCCTGATTAAGTTATCCACCAGACTGTTCTAATAACTGCAGCACAGAGTGATCTGATGCCAGATGCATGAGTTCAAAAGCTTGATTACCTCCTGGCATTCAGAAAAAGCTCTTACTGCTTCTCACTTCATTGTCATTGTCTATCACCCGCCTGGATGCAATCCTAAGTAATGTGCTCTAGGCATTCCTGCGTCAGCAGGGGAGTTGGACTAGGTGATCTCTAGACGTCCCTTCCAACTCTACAAATTCTGTGATTCCGTGATTCTGTGATCATTACTTATGCTGATTATCCTGAGCTATGCTACAGAGATCATTCACAGGCTTTCTGGGCTGCTTCAGACTCCATTGCTGGGGAATTTGCAGAGAACGTCTGTCTCTCGGGCAATACGGGCAGTAAAATACCTGACAGAAATTTACCCGAGTATGATGAAATATAAAATGCAAGTTGACCATGTTTTGTGCCTGCCTCTGGGTCCTTTTCTGTCTCTGAAGTAAGTACTGGCAAAGGATTTCACCCCAAAAGGCCTGTTTCTACTCATTAAAGTTACATAGAATTAGATCATTCGTTCAGTCTGTGTGGTTAAGTTACATTCTGAAACTGAACCTTGTGCACTTTCCAAACAGTGCCTATTTCTTTCCAGTGACTATAATAAGAGAGCAGACAACCAGCTCAACAGTAGATGTCTACTCCTGATCAGATGAATCCCATCGTCAGCCAAATTGTTGCCCCAGCTACTAGATTAGAGGCTTCTCAATCCCTGCATTTTTCATTGTGAATACATGTTTTCTTTTGATCACTCTGCAGTCATATTACTTCATTATGCTGGGTGTATGATGGGAGGTGAAGACCTGAAAATGAATCATTTGGGCTCACTTCAGTAAACCAAAGTGGATTCTTTTGATTGTGGACTATGATAACATTTCATTTAGATTTTAAAAACAGCAGAAAAACTTCTAGATTTTTAATTAAACTTTTGTGGGAACATCTGCTCTGTGAATAACTACATGCTCACGTTTTTTCTTCATGTGTAACAAAAACAAATGTTGAAATGTTGGAATTTTGCTTGGGATTGAAACTGGGTTCTGTTTAACTGCACGAAAAACATCCTGAGTTCATCCAATTAGGTCATGAAATTACAAAAGGACATTACAGCAAAGAAGAACCTACCATATTTAAACAGCTTCATAGTGTTTTCCTTTTACATTTACTGCAGCAAACCATAATGCTCATTGCTGTGAAATACTGGCCACATCTATATTAGTAAGCCAGACAGCTGGGGTATGTTTTCCGACCATGCAAGTGAATGGGACAGCCTGGCTTGTTTGCATCAGCACAGCTAGACTCTTTCCACAGCGTGGTCGTCACCATAGCATGCATTGCAACCATGTATGGTCTCATACATACTACCTTTAGCGAAAAGAGCCTGGAGTGTCCCCAGAACTATGTCTGGGCTTTGTCCTAGCTAAAGCAGATAGGAGAGGGTCAAACGAGAGCCATGGAGTGAAACTACAACCAAACAGAGTGGATGATCAAAGCCTGTCTCCTTTGCCCTTGTGCATTTAGCAGCAGTAGTACCTTCAGGTTCTAATAAAATGTTTAACAATGGTCCATCAATGACTTTGGGAACTCCCTGTGGCCTGGAAAATTGTAGCTTTCAGGTTCTCTAAAGGCAAAACTTTCCAATGTCAAAATTTCACTTTCAAATTTAGAACAACTGGACTTGAAGGGAATGTACAATTTCTGCACAAAGGATAATGTAAACCTTTGCTGTTCCAAACTGCAGCATTTTTGCATATGGTTTTTGGCCAGGCTTGGAAACAATACTCTGTTGCATGGTAACAGTCAAAGTGACACTATGATCTATTCTGCAGAGATATGATTTTATTACAGTGGTGCCCAGTGAAGAGTGCCCTATAATAAAAGATTCTTAAATGTCTATTTTCAAAAGGCCTTATCTGAACCATAAAATTTATCTTCAGGCATGTGCTGTAAAATAAGGCTGTGGCACTCAAGCATGATCTATTTTTGGCTGCAGCGTAGACAGTATGTTTAAATTTGAGTTGGTTTGCCCTGATTCAGTCTTTTTTTGACAACTTAAGGGATGTCACAAATTATATCACATTTTTATAGTGTTAGATTTTTTTAATAGATTTCATAAAAACTCAAAAGAGGGCTGGTTTTATGCCTGTAATTTTTATAGACCAATAAATCTGTGAGATGGACTGGTGTTTCACAGCCAAATTCCAGCTCTGTACAAGTATGGCATTTTCGTTTTCTTTGCGGAAACACTAATTACTATAACCAAGACTCTCTCCAAAATCTTGATGATACAGGTTTGTAATCTAATGGGAAGCACCCTGAGGAATCACATTTTTTTACGCACTTTTATGTTTAAAGCTTAGCCTGACTGACTGGTGACTCCTCCCAAAGGGCCATGGTTCAGAGCAATAGCAGTAAACAATGTAATAAATGTGAAATCATTTCAGATCTATGTGATAGCATCTTCTGTCAATTAAACGAAGAAGAGTTTTTCTTTTTTTCATGCACAGCAGGACCTAGCCTGGTCCCCTGGGGTGGGAGGTGCTGGGGAGGGACTCTACCTGCCAGGCCAGGCACACATAGACATTCACCTCTAGCAACAAGCCCCTGTTTCCCCAGACTGCTTCAACACCCAACAGCTGCACCTGCAGACTACGTCCAAAATCCCAAGCGTACCAGTGCATCACCCTCTCTTATGCATCACCCAAAATACCTATTAATCCTGGGCCCTCCTACTGCCAGCTCCACTCAGTACCACAGCCACTGCCTCCCACCCATCGCTGACTGTCTCAATGCCTCGTCCCTGGTGTAATCCCTCATCGTAAATCCCTTATCTGCTACCAGATCTGCTGCACTCATCAACAAAGTCATATGATTGCTAGCTACAGAGCCACAGGGCTGTAGTCCCCACAAGGAGCAGCTGTGCAGCAAGGCCACCCCAGGACACCCACTGGCCATGCATTGGCCGCTGTTGCTACACTCTGCATGTTTTGACCTCGCGGTCCCCTTTTTGGTCAGTGTGGCCTGGCAAAGAGGGCGTCCAGAAAAAAATACACAGAAAGAAATTTCAAGAGGTGCACTGACTTGATGATAAAACCGAAAACAAGCTTGGGAAAGCTCATGCTAGGAATTAGGTAACAGAGAAGTACTTTGGTTTCTAGGAAGAAGTGATATTGCAAAAATATTGCGACTAAGGTAAAACAAGGAGTCACCCAGCTGAGCTCTTAAGTTAGATTGTCCCTGCGCTACTAAAAAGGAAATTAATCTAGGCATTTTTTAAAAGCTAATAAGAAAGGAAAGTGACTGACTAGGATGTAGTTCTACTGGCATGGGAACAACCATAAGCTACATGAAACCAAACATGAGGCATATGGCTAAACACAGGCTGTAATATTTGTTCATTATATTGTATAGGTAACAAGCATGCTGTCAAATAACTTGTCTTCACCTCTTCCTCATCCCCATAATCCCCATATATGCAAACATTTTACCAATCCAAGACTGTGTCTGTAATTCAGTTTTATCACCCCTGAGCCCACATATCTTCCACTATTATTTAAACTAAATCACAGCTACAAGCTAGATGGCTTGAAATGTCTCAGGTTTTCCTGCAATTCAGAATGAAAATAGTTTTCGCTCTCTCTCTTTTTTTTTTTTTTTTTAATAAAGCCAGGGCTTCCCACTTAAAAAAACAACAGTTTTTGAGACTCGACAGAAGGCAAAAATTCATCATCTTTCCTTTTACTCCACAGAAGGGAGTAAAAGTAAACAAGGAAGCGGAGATATTATGCTCCTGAGAGAGCAGAAGGAAGAATTTCTGTAAATAACCCTGTCATTTGGTGAGAAAATGCCAGCTGCAGGAGGCAGCTCCTTACTGGAATTAGCTGCAGGAAGAGAGATGAACACAGACCACAGATATAATGCACCAAACAACTGGCTGCCTGAGGCCATCCCTTAAAAACCCTTTGGACAGCACAGTGGCTGGTGTTGCCAGAAGGGAACGTTCCCTGGAGTGACAGTGCAGTGACACCCACACTCCGGTCACCAAGCCTGTGCCTGCCTATCCCCGCTCCGTAAACTCACATTCACTCCACAGAAGCCTTTTCAGAAAGGCATGTGTTTCCTCACTTCACGGGCACTTTTAGCTATACCACAACACCAGCGTGTTGTACTTAGATCTTAAGGAGCCTGGTAAATAATATGAATATGGCCTTATCCTCTATTTTTATTTCCTGGTCCCCAGGGGACTTTTCACTGCCTGTATCTGCACAGAAATTGTAAAGTTTGTTCTGCTGCAGCTTGAAAAAGAAGCTCAGAAGACACGCCTTCCTATTTAACTCTATATAACAAATAACACTAAGGGGCACAGTCCTCTATGAAAAGATCTACTAGAAATCTTTTTGGCTCAGATAGGACTCCTGACCAGAACAACTGATCAGAAAGTACACCCCAAATGAGTTTTCAGTTGGGAAAAAAATCCTATTTTCCCTTTCTATATCAAATCTGAAATTTATATTATAACTGGGATCAACTCTGTCATGATTCAAAAGCTGGAAAAAAATTGCAACCCTTTACTATTTAGCATAAATTAATCACTGATGTTTCAGATAGGTCTAATCAGACTGATGTAGTCATAGGTAATTATTTTCCCAAAAAGTCATTAGACAGTATATTAGGCAAGGAATAACGTCTTAATGCCTAGGACTGCCTAATTGGTTCAGCATACACATGAAAGCTGAGAAGTTTACCCAAAAGAAGAAGTAGCCATTTCTTATCGCCTTTGATTTGCTTACAGTCCTGTGGCTTACTACATATCAGCAATGAATTCCCGTTAAGCATTTCCATAATTGAGACTGGGGTGTCATCATCCAACAATCTGGCATGAGCTAGCCTGCAAAAGAGCAAACATCTACAGCAAACGGAGCATATCCAATCTGTGATCGATCTTGTTCTTAACTTTCCTACTTAATATGCCTCACTAAAAGTTAAAATGCTGGTTAATTCCCTCAACTAAAAGTGAAAATGCTGGTTCATTCCCTTAACACCCATATGGAGGGGAGCGGTGATAAACCACGCAGCTTGGAGTGCATTCAGCATGACCATCCTCAGGAGCCCAGATCTCTGAGACCCCAGGACCTCTATGGAAAACGGAACTATTACAGGATCTCCTGACTGCAGCTTAAGAGCGGCAACTCCATATGTTACTGATCCACTGGCAACCCCCAAATCTCCAATCCAAAATCCCAGCAGTGTAAAATGCGAGTGGGTAACCATCAGCCTGGCCACTTCAAAGCCTTCCACCTACCTCCTGCAGAAAGCAGCCTACTAGAAAGGGTAGTTCCCAACAGCAGGGTTTAGGCTAGATGGTGCTGCACTTAAAACCTCCTCCTTTTCTGCTAAATGTCCCAAATATCCAGGGAGTTGGGATATTATATCCTTGACCTCCTCTAGAGGTTCCTTATCTTGCTATGTTCATGGGATAGTAGTAAGAAAAATAAAATCTGTAGTGGGTTTTAATGTTTTTTTAATTTAATTTCGTTAACCTTGGAATTTCAGTAGCTGCTGACTGACTGAGAACAGGATTGGTTAGCATGGCAAAAAAACAGTGACTTAGACTTTCCCGACTGACCTGCACCCTGCTTAAGTGCATTGATGTTTTTTCAGTTCTACAACAAACCAGTCAAGACCATTCAGATGAGGGCAGTCTGAGCAGCGACAGTCCCTCGGGGAGCACAGAAAGGTCCCAGCCTGCAAAGGCCAGAGTTTGCTTGGTGCTATCTATGCAAATTCCAAGGGGTTTTCTCATCCAAAATAACCCATAACCAGCAGAGAAGAGGAAGTCACACTTCCTCACACACCCACATGAAAGAAGATTGACACTAATGGCATTTGCTGGATTGCGGTAGTTTCTCCCTTTGTCACACCGTGTTGCTCTAGTTCTGTCAGATGTTCCCAGCACTGGCTGACTGGGTCTTATCACGACAGCCTTACTGGAAACTGTCGTTCCTGTTGTTATTCTTCACACGATTCATCATTCACGATTATTGCACCAGTTTTCAGAAGTGCTTGTCAAGTGGAAATTCCCAACTTTGAACAAACTTACACAGATTACAGTCTATATTATATTTGCCTAGTTCCCTTACAAGAAACTGGGGACAGGTTGTGCTTTTAGAATTAGCTGGTTTACTCTCCCTGAGTTACCCCCTTCTGAAAATGAAAACAAGCTGTGTTGTAACTGGAAAGCGGCCAAGGATCAGCAGTTTTGTAATGGGCTACATGTCAGATCATAACCTTGGTTTTGTCATTTCCATGCTGAGGCTCAGCTCCTCCGACATAGCATGCAGCCATTGGAGCCAAGGAAGTAACATAACATTGTCCCCGTACTCAGCACTGGTGAGGCCGCAGCTTGAGTACTGTGTTCAGTTTTGGGCGCCACAGTATAGGAGGGACATTGAGGTGCTGGAGCGTGTCCAGAGAAGGGCAACAAAGCTGGTGAGGGGTCTGGAGAACATGTTTTATGAGAAGCAGCTGAAGGAATTTGGATTGTTTAGTCTGGAGAAGAGAAGGTTGAGGAGAGACCTTATTGCCCTCTACAACCACCTGAAAGGAGGTTGTAGTGCGATGGGAGCTGGTCTCTTCTCCCAAGTAACTAGAGATAGGACAAGATGAGACGGGTTCAAGTTGCACCAGGGGAGGTTTAGGTTGGACATTAGGAAAAAATTTTTCACTGAAAGAGTTATCAAACATTGGAACAGGCTGCCCAGGGAGGTTGGTTGAGTCACCATCCCTAGAAATGTTTAAAAGTCGTGTAGATGTGGTGCTTAGAGACATGGTTTAGTGGCAGACCTGGTAGAGTAGGGTCAGTGGTTGGACTGGATGATCTTAAAGGTCTTTTCCAACCTAAATGATTCTATGATTCTATAATTACCTGGACGCAGCAATAGGCTGTTCCCTGTGGTGGCACAGCCACCATGGCACAGGCATCGATTATATGAATTACACCTCTGAAATCTCTGGCGTCCTTTTCTTGCACATATTGTCTGCTTGAAAGAGCACCTGGAATCACCCCAAAGCATCCTCTTATGCAATCGACTGAAGCTAAAAATCAAATTCTGGAATGAGAATTTACATTGAAATGGTTGTTATTGGTGGTGAAGCTTCTGTTTAAAGTCAGTCCATGAATTCAGCTTGAAGTTAACACAGTTTAAGGACTGGAACAATTTTCAGGGGGGCCTAGAAAAAAAAAAATAAATGAGGAAAGAGATACTGAAATAGATATGAAAGAGATAAGAAAAGATGACTGATTTCAGCTATTAGATTCCTGTCTGATAGTGAAGCGATTCTGAAAGACAACTTTGAATAAATTAAAAGTCACCTGAAAAACAAACACTGATACTATGTCCCTCTTCCTACCCAACGACAAATTGTGTCTTTCCACATAAACAGTTGGAGGATGCAAATTACTAAAGTAAAACAGATAACAAATTACTACAGTAAAATAGATAACTGATATGAAGAAAACGCAGGAACTACTTCTGAAGCCAGTTTCTCACCACAAGGAACTCGTAGAGCAAAATAAACATTTTAATATCCCTGGCAAAATAAAGTAGGAAAAAAAAGTGTGTCATCACAATGCAATAAAATAATGTTATGTCTGTGGGCTGTTTTTTTCCCCAATGGAAGCTAAGAGAAGAGAAGAGAAGGGCTAGAGAGGGCACAGGGGTGGAAGCCAATATTTGTTCTGTATGGCTGGACCCAAGGACACTGTGAACAGACCAGGAGGTAATGCTCTGTGCAGTACTGGGAGAAGTATTAATACAAACTAATACCTCTGTAAAAAGGAAAACCAATGCAATAAAGCCAAGTCACTTTCAAAGTCAGGATTCACAATGAAGCAATTCCTGCTCCCTAGAAATTATCTCTTAGTGTGCGCATGTGTGGTCCCTGAAATCTTGGCTCTGCAATTCATACCTCACTCATTACCTCATAGGAAGGGATAATTTGACAGCAGATAGATCCTTTGTATTTTATTTCAAAAGGCACCACATTAGTCATAGGCTGTACATTCCTGTCATGCACATTCCTTTCTTTTATATATCATTTTAGTATTCTTTTGTTTCCCTTGCATCTAAGAGGAAACGAGATTTTTATAGGAAAAAAAAGCATTTGCAAACTTGCATTCACTTCCCCATTTTTGTCTTTGCAAAGTGGAAGGACTTCCTGTGGGGTCTGATGTTGTTATATGAATAAGTAAAGTTAGTCAAAAATTCATAGTTAAAAAGCTGTGAGGTAAAAATGGCAGTACTTGCTGTTCTGACTGTGTTTTCATGTTCAGATTGGAAGAATGTTTTGGGAATCCTGGAGCTGAAACAGAAGGAAACCGCTGAGGGTGATCTACAGTAGACAGAAGTGGGATGGAAATAGGTATATGAAGAGAGATGAAAAAAAAAAAAGGGATCTGAAAAATTTACTTAGTTGCCCTGACAGAAAAATATTAGGGAACTGGATTTCAAGCTTTGCAAAAACTTTTAGGATGATTCACAACCATGTGCTCATTTTTTCTCTGAAAGCTATATGTGGAGGAACTCTAGGGAAACCAGTGGAGTCACGTCTGTGGAGAATGCAACCAAGCCCCACAGCCATCATGGCAAAGCCACCACTGCTTTTCATGAGCAAAATAATTCCCAGTAAATAACATCATGAAGCACCATAATGTAACTGATAAATCTGTAATTAGCTTTCATTTGCTTTTATGAACCCATATTTCTTTTCCAGTGAAGCAGCAGGGAAGTCACCCCCAGAGTAATCCCTCCACCTCAGGATGAAGAGATCTCCTCTGGAATGAGCAACAGCCCAAACAGAGCCTCACCTGGGCCTGCTCCCTGTACCTCATGTGTTAATCGACATTGCATACGTATGTGTTTGTTTTATGAAATGCATGTTAGAACAGGAAGGTAGAGCATTTCATGTACCTATTATGTACCCTGTTTTCCAAATAAATGCTTCGGAGACATTTTCCTGGCACACAGTAAGTTCTCTGGGTCTGCAAGCTGGCCCAAGCCCCAGGTTTTGCAGTCTACTTTTAGCACACTCAGCAAAAATGTTGCACTCCCCACCTGCCCAAGAGTCACTCCCACCAAAGCTGCAGTTCTGCCTTTACAGGTACCACAGCACAGCCATATATTCAGGGGCCAGCTCTCGGCTCTGATCGAGGGACTCCCATTCCTTCCCACGAGTTACCGAGATGCCAGGCAAAGGCAGCTCAGAGACACATCAGTCTCGGGGTGTTGGTCATAACAAGTTTGCATTGAAGTTCAGTCTCATGAGTCCCTGGAGGGTATTTCCAGCCTTGTTTTTTCTCCTCACTGTACCTCAAACCCCTACTTCGCATTTATTATTGCACAGGTGGATGGGAGTCCCTCTTCCCCTCTCCTGTTTTCTGTCAGACACAAAAGGTGATTTGTGCAATTCCCAAATTCCAGAGATGGGGCAGTAAAAAAAGTCAGTACCAGAGCTCAGACACACATTAGCAATCACCTGGCTTCACATCCTACTGAATTAGCTACTGGGTAAGGTAACTTCTAAACCATTGTACCGTAACCTTCAGTACTCAAGTGCACCAAGAGAGGGAACACTTCTCTTTCTTCTTCTCTGTCAATTTTAAGAGGAAAGAGAGGCTGAGTTGCTGCTGACAAGTCCCACTGGGCCTTGAAATCACACAGAGAAATCGTGTCCAGAGAATTTTCCAAATGGTCTGTCTTGAAAATCAAAGAGACTGACAGATGTCAAGGAATGAATAAACAAACAAATGAGAAAACAAACAAGCGGATAACTAAGTGCCCTGGATATTGCATGGAGAATTTTGCTACACAGTTTCAGAGGAACCACACAATTGTGGAAGTACATTTCAGCACAGGTTGAAATTCCCCCATCAGACTCCCAAATGCAACAAGACTTGAGTCTAGGCCCAACAGGTAGTCTATTCGTTCCTTACCGGTTATTACGGTTTGAATGCTGTGTTGAGTTCTTCACAATCAAATAAATGCTAAACCTACACAGCTGTTAAGAAATGCTTGATAAAAATCACAGCTGAGAAGGTGAAGGAGAATGACTAATCCAAAGCAAACACTACTTTGCATAAATTAAGAAATAAATACAGGGAGACATATTATTCACTGCAGAGCACTTCCCTTTGGAGCACTCCATGGCTAATTGCAAATCAGTGCAATGCCATTCCACCGTTTTCAGTTTTGGCCCCAGCTGTGCTATTAAGCAATCTATCTGTCTTCTAGTGACAAAAAAACTGAGGATGAGATAGAGGGCATGGAAAAGGTATCCAGTAATTTAAGAAGAAATAGTGATGTAAATTTTTACTGCTGTAGAGGGAGCACATGTTGGTTTCTCAGCTGTTCAACATGCTCATGAATTATCTAGGTACTGATATAAAACATTTGCTGATGATCCTAAGGTATTCAAGCTGAATATGACAAATTACAAATAGGTTTCACAACAGTGAGCAGCTGGTGATAAAATGGTAAGTGATATTCAATGCTGATAAATAAAGTGACATATGTGGGAAAAAATAACCCTAACTTCACAGCTACAGAAAGCACCATTGGCACCACCGTTGACACCACCACTGTCCTGTGCTGGCTCACAGTAACTCGGTAGACTCATGAAAAAAAAGCTACCGTAATGAGTAGGTTGCAAAACTTTTCTAAAGCTACCTATCTTGCAGAAAAATATTATAGTCCATATATGATATAGTCATGTACAGGTTTCTCTAGATAGAAGTGATTTGGACTGGAGGATCAGGACTACTTTCCCTTAAAAGCTGACTATATAATGAGCACAGAGTTATAACAGTGCATACAGTGCATCGGTGCCACCATATATGACAACTTACTTATCACACGAACATCCAGGTAAGGAGTGAACGTCCTCTGGCTGGGTCTTCCCTGCAGATTGGCACAGGGGCATATTAACATGTGTGGAAGTGTTACCAAAAGCTGTCTCATACAAGGGAAGTGCCAACAATTGTCTTTTTTTTTTTTCCTTGTGATTTTGCTTGGTTAAAGAAGTAACAACGAAGCCTCTCTCTCTTCTGTCCAGTCTACAAGAAGCAGGGTCTGCACAGAGCATAAAACTGCGTTATTTTTTTTATATAGTACTAAACTGTGATTTATCTATAAGCACTAAGGAATTAAGATCTCAGATTTCTAACAGTTCCATGTTGTCAACAGTTCAGTACTTAGTAGTACTGGTTAAAAACAGGCCCGTAGTTGTCAGCGTTATTAGGAAGGGAACAGAGAACAGGACAGAACATCACTACTCCACTGTACAAATTCATGAAGCACTCATCTTTTGAATATTGTATACAGTTCAAGGGATTTCCACATAAAGAACAATTAAATAGACCTGTATTCTTCAAGCTGACAAAAAGATCAGGAGGAGACAACGTAGAGGTCGATAAAGCATAAGGAGTGTGAGAAAATAGGTACAGGGAAACTGTTCATTGTCCCTTTAGACACAAGCTAGAGGACAGCTAGAGCAAGGTGAATGGCATACTGGCTGGTGACAGGTTTAAAGCAAAGACAGATACTTCACACATCACCTGCTTAAACTGTGGAGTCCCTTGCCACAAGAAATAGAAAATTTGAGAAGTTTACATGAGTTCAAAAAAAAGACAGGTAAATTTGTATAAGAAAAACCCTTCCAGAAATATTAAAAAAAAAAAAAAAAATTCATTCATCAAGTTCTTAAGAAATGGGCATTGAAGTTGGGGTATATTACCCTATGCTTGTCCTGACTATCTGCAGATGTACCTGTTGGAGACAGAGTACAAGCAGAGTACAAAATCTCATATGTCCTTATACAAATTCGGGGAAGCCTGAGGTGACTGCATAGAAATGTGAAAAAGGTAATGGTGCAGAGAAGCTCTGCTGACAGTGTGCATTGAAATCCTGGCTAACTTGTCAAGATTGGCTTTGGAGTGCTCTGCAACAGGTGAGGAAGGATGGGATTTATAGGGGAAAAGATTTAACTTTTTCTACCTCTGTCTGTGATTCCCTACATTCTCCAGACAGTACTTTTTTTGCTTCTTCCAGCTCCTTAACCCCAGTTTCCCAGATGACAGCCAGCTGGGCTCCAATAGCATGACAGAAAATGCAGTGTTGTATGGCAAGAAGGGAATGTGTGCCTCTAGCTCCAGCCCCACAATCCTCCCCCAGGATGGACTTGATTTGGAGATGGCATAAAGGGAAGCAGCTTGTCTCATCATGTGATACAGCATGGTTGAAGGAGGAGCATCTTTGTCACAGGACACAGTCCTGGCAACTGTGAAAAAGCAGCTACCCCCACAAAATATCAGGACTGCATCCTGCCCCAACTTCCATCAATAGGGACCTAAAGTCAAGCCTTTACAGGAACTAGCAAGGATGACAGCAAAACTATGGAAGCTCATAATGTCCTGATCCAAAGCACGTCAAAATTTGCCTAGTGAGGAAAGGACTTTGATTTCTCATGCTTCTATACCATATATATCATTTGTACTCTCTGAACAAAACCTATAATTACCCACATTTCAAAAGCTGTTCCGTATGTCTCATAGTCTAAAAACTTGCTTTCCATTTACCTGGAAATGAATCACTGGACGTCACAGGAGAATTAAGAGCTTTTGTGCTTCTGGGAAATGAAACTCAGTAGTGTGCATATATTGCCAAGCAAAAAATAGCACAAAACACAAATGGAATCCATATTTGACTGGGATTTACTACTAATTACTACAGATGACTTACAGATCAGAGGCGTACTTTCCTTGGGCGGGACAAAATCCGTTTTCTTCATGACAATACTAAGTAAGCAGTGAACGATATTGTTTCTGGCAGGCATAGTGATTATTGCTGTCAAGCAGTGGTTCACAGGGCAGATAATACGCAAGAGAAAGTTTCTCGGGATGTTCATTCTTTGTCTCCCTTTGTCTCCCACTTCACACACATGAACACACACCCACCCTTCACAAAAATTCACAACCGTCAGATTAGACATGGGATGGGAATTGTGGTTGTGAACTATATTACAATGAACATTCTTTAAGTGACCCTCCCACTTTGCTGGAGTTTTTCAGAACACCATACAATTGCTTGTTACATTTAAGAGCAGTTTCTTTACAGACCTTGAGATGCAAATAAGGGAATGCTGCTACCCTGTATGCTGAGTCTTATACAAACCTATCTCCAGGAAAGACTTCATGCAATGGTTCTTAATTTCTGTGAGCTGGAACCAAAATATCGGAATATTTAATGGAGAAAGAGAATGAAACCTTATGAGAATCTAAACCAAATTAGCCTGTAGTGCTTGAGTCTTACAAAATACCAGAAACATAGATGATGGCTTACATTCTTCAAACTCAGTCACTACTTTTCTCTTGTAATGACAACACAGCACTGCTAACCTAGAGTACAGCAGAGCATCCATTCAGGAATCAGAGAGTCCTCTTTCATCTGAGGCAGTGACACAACGGCAGCAATTTTTGTACAGCTATATCCCATGATACCTCTCTGCACCAAGCAGATAATGACAAGTGATAAACAGCCCTCACGAGCACATTTACTTTATTTTTGTGATCTTTTCGATGGAGTAAATGTTAATCTGCAATATCGACTTGTGCAGACTAGGTTGTATATATATTGTTCCAGTGCTCTTTCAAGAGCAGACTGGCTATATCTACACCCCCTGAAGGGAGGGAAAATGCCCTAGAGCCTAAGCTGTGCCCATGCTTTGTCTCAGATGGGAAAAGTTGGTTTGCTCCAAATGAAAGCCGTGGAAGGAACTAATATGTATGTAATGTGGATGATCAGAACCCTGAAATAAACTGAAACAATAAAGTTTCACCCTAGGGACTACAAAATATTTCTTAGACAAAGAAGATGACAAAATATCAGAGAGTTTTGTATTCCCCAAAGACTGAGGGTCATTTCACAATGCCTTTTCAGACCCAGTTTCCTGAAGGTGGCCCTGTATCACTTTTAAGTGCCTGAAAGACCTTTGTAGTAACTGAAGTACATTTATCTCAGCATCCTGTTGGTGTTTGTCTCTCCAAAGTATTCTCTTAAGTTAGTTCCAGCTGGTTGTGATTGAAAGGGCTGCCTATTCAGAGGCAGTCCACCTCATGGGACACAAGGAAAAATAAGAGGCCAAGAGAGAAAGAGATAAACTCATTAATAATTTCATTCATGCAAGAACAGATCTCCAAAGCCATTTCTGGACTAGAGAAAGGCAGAGGAACAAAGCTCTCACTCTGAACTTCAAGTGTTCTGCTCACAGAAGAAAAGTCAGAAGATTGCTCATCAGCGAGGAACTTCAGCTTCAGCTGTGAAGTCATAGGTTCTTGATTTGCCCTCGGCCTTTGTTGGACTTTGGGCATGCCACAGAGGCCTAAATCCCCCCCCCCAGGGTATCCAATTCAAGAACTTTTGAGCTCATTTTCATGTGGAGGCCAGATGGAGCTGCAGTGGAGCAGCTCCCAGGAATGAAAATTAGCAAACAAAATTAAAAAACAATGCAATAAGATGGCATCTGAAGGTTTTGCAGCAACAGTTGAAGGACATAAAGTCAAGCAGAAGAAAAATGTTGGTTGGATTTGACTGCAGTTTTTACTGACAGACTGGGAAGCCCTGTTGCAGCACATCTTTTTGGAAGTGGGGATGATGCCTGGTGAGCTGGGCAGCAACAACGAGCTATTTGGTGAATATTCTCCTAGCAGTAGAAGCAGAGGAAGTCTGCTCACCTTGGAGCTTACAAATAAAGGTGATCTGTAACACACCCTTAAAGAGCTAGAAAGGTGCCTCTAGAAAGAAACTTGAGGATCACAAAATACCACAAGAGTCAGCTCCCTGAAAACAGGCCAAAGGAGTTGAGTCAGGCTAGATATTTATGACAGTTTTCTGCTCATCATTAACTCACAGAAACTTAAAAGGAAGGATGCCTCAGCTTGAATCATAAAAAGACCCCCACAGTGTCTGAAGGAAGGGACCCCAAATGAGGTAGCTAATTTGGCTCAGCTCAGTCTCATGCCTTAAATAAGCCAAGATAGAGCAAATCTGAGAAACACAGCTCAAATAACAATACAGAAAAAAGGCTGAAGTTTTGTTTATATAGCAAGGTGAGGACAGATACCAGATTGCTGTCTGTGCTCTGACTTGGCCAAAAAAATTATCCTCAATCTGGAAACCATACTAGCGCTGTGGTCAAAATGATCTATCCTGTCTTTCAGTAAATCTTATTAGTTTAGGCATATTCCCACAGAAATACAGTTAAGCGACTTCCAGGACTCAGATACACATCTTAGAGCACAGACAGAAAAAACTTGCATGGTCTAGAAATATCCTGAGATATTCAGACACTCGTGGTTGTAAGGTTCATCAGTGTAATCTGGGCAGCACACAGATAAGAACCCGGGTAGATAAAAGAACCATCAGTGGAACAAGCAGAACATTTAAGGGTTATTACGACATTGGTATCTGCAGACATAGAGAACCACGTCTTCCAGGGTGAGCTGGCAATAGCGCAGTCTGAAGGCACTCAGCTGGCCAGAGTCTTGCAGATAAAAAATCAATGAGTAGAAACTACAGATGTAGGAAGGTATTCTGGATTTGACAAAGAATGTGAACAGAGAGCAGAAGAGGAAGAGCCACCTGAGAGGAAGCGGACTGTCATGGAAGTCCAACACTGCACAAGAGGAAGAAGTTCATTATAATATTAGGTAACAAAAGAAAGTGAAAGTTCTACTTCTAAAAATACAGGGAAACTGACAGTAATGCAAAAAAAAAAAAAAAAAGAAACAGTTCTGTCAAGTTCCAGTACTTTTAAGGGGGGAAATGGTCACAAAAGGACTGTTAAAGATATATGGCTTTTGTGTAACTCAGTCTTTCTCAACTCATTTAAACACACCTTTGCTTTCTCTCCCCACTGTTAGGACTGTTATTACTGAAGAAGAAAAAAAAAAATGACAGGTTGTTTCCCCTTCTAACTCATGCTCTGCATGTAGAAGCTGAAGCATAAGATGACTTGTTGAGGACCCAAAAAACTGTGGAGTCCTATAGGTAAAAAGCCCATATGCACACTGAAGGGGACTCCCTGTCATACAAGGAGGTTCTGGGTCTGTTTGCCTCCCACTCACCATGACATTGTGCTCCATGAAGGAAAGGACAATATAGCGTAGGACAGGGATGAAGGTTAGAAGCAACCAGGTAGGGCAAATATATGCACTGGATGCAGAGCAGTACATGCCTGGTTCATCTCCACTCACATTCCCATTTTACCTAGAGGTTCAGAGTGAGGAGTAGATCTGAGCCAGCAATGTGAATCACACCTGGGCTGGCAGGCTTCACCTCCCCCTTCCCTCTCCTGCTTCACACTCTTTATCCGCTTCAGTCCATCTCCCCTGCCCCATCTCCAGTCATCCCTGCCTCCACTTCTGCATGTCCACTTCATCCTTCACCGTTTATGGGCTTCCTTCTGCAGGCTTCATATACAGTTTCCTGCTGAGTGCTTCTCCCTACCAGCTCAAAGTACATTCTCCCCAACTTTTATCTAGTCATCCTATCTCTGGGCCTTTTTTTGCCTTTCATCCTTTCTTCTTCCAGACACATCCCATCAGGGAACCTCTCATGCAAATACTGTCAGCCAAGCACAAACCCAGTTTCAGAATGCATATAAGCTATGAGATCAAAGCTTGGAAACCTCTGCAGTGGGTGTTCAGCCACTGAGCATGTACTAGAAGCTGTGAAATATATGAGAATAGTGGGTCTTGGCTCAAAGGCAAGAGTTTTTTGATTATATTGGCTACAACATGAAAAGGTCCAAAACCTTACAGCACTCGTGGAGAAAGGAATGTGGAACATGTTCCCATCCGAAGCTGATTTTGAAACTTGGAGCTTTAGAAGTTAGATAGGAACTTACACAGCTTTAAAAGAGGATGGTTTAGGTTTCATTAGTTAGAATGTAGTCAATGGCAGGAAATACATCTTACAAATTCCACCTGTTGAAAGACGCAGTCTAGAGAAATTATCATCTGCTTTTCAGCAGATAAGCTGCCCTGGTTTTATTTTATCAGCTATATATTAAGGAGTCATTTAGTCCAATGTAAGATGGAGAGTGGATGAGATCTGTCTTGACACTGATGGTTCCTAGGAAATAATAATTTCTAAAGTTCTTGTGAATCCAATACAGGAACTGACTCTTGCTCATTTAGTTAAAGTTTTTAAAAAGTGGCACTTAGTGCCACATAAAAGGGCCTATTCCTGCAAAATGTGAGCCAGTGATATTGACAATGGGTTGGAACAGTAGAAAACCAGAAGACGGATGGGAGTAATAGCTCCCACCGCTGCTAGTGGACTTGTTCCAGTACTGCACTAAACACAGCAGCATTACATGTCTGTGCTAAAGAGCTTTCTGGATAAAAGAGAGAAATTGTTCTCTTAATTCATGAAAGATATTTCTGTGTACAATAAAAAACTTACAGGAGATATGAGATATAAATGTACATTTGAAATGAAAACCAAATAACTGTGGGTTGTCTCAAAATAGGGTGATTGGACTGGGCCCACAATAAGCAAGAAGGGAATTTCCTTCAACAAAAGAATAGAGGCTCTATAGAATTAGCCAAGTCTATAGGTAATCACATAGGGGATTTTTGCATTTGTCTGTTATTACAGCACATTTACTTGTGCGTTGGTCAATATTGCAAAACTATTGCATAGTTTGAGTGAGAAAAAGAAAACATTTTAGTAGTCAGCAGAGTGAAATGAATACTTTTAGAGCTGGGAAAGATTCTCATACCTTCTTATTTCAGGACTGACCTACCAATGTTTAAAATGTCTTGTGAAAAAAACCCAAAACAAACAAACAAAAAAAAAAAACCAACAAAAAACCACTTTATTTTTACAGCTGTAATGTCACAAGGTCAGTAGTGCCTGGTAGCTTAGTAATGCAGAACTCTAACTTCTCTAGAAAAGGCACCACCTGAGTGGAACTCCTTCCAGTGCATTACATGTATAGGGTGGTCCCGTCACTATTTGAGAGAGCGGGAAGAGCTGGTCTCAGGTGGAGCAGGAATTTTGTAATCAGAAGAGACAATGGTTACCTGGTGTAGTGTATTAGAAACAGGACTCAAAGATCAGCTTGGGAGTCAATCAGAAAAGCTATTGGCAATTTTCTCACTACACAAATGCAAACAGGCAGATCTGAGCCAAAGTATGGAAATACTATTAGGGATCATTTGCAAACATTGCCATAAGCAGGAATGTCTTAAAGATAAGCATTTAGGCTCAGTTGTCTAGGCTCCCTCTAAAACCAATTTTTTCTATCCAAGCAGAATGAAATATGCTTGGGAAGTACCTGTGTCTGCAGTGGCCATCATGAGACACTAGAGTACTACCTTTGAATGAACACTTTACTTTCAGACAGTTAATTTAAGTGATGTCTGCTGTGTTCACCATTCAAGCTTTCCTGTAAAACAGCACCAAAGTGATCAGGGTGATGGCTGGTCACATTGTCTTTGGTATTTGCATCGCTGCAGCCAACAACAGAACATACACTGCAAAAGATTTAGTGTCTGTGCAGCTGAAACAGGATCTTATCAGCGAAACCATCCAGCTTCAGTACAGCTACTGTTGCTTCAGGGACCTCATACGACTTTGTCGTTGGAGGTGGTGTTTTGTCTTAGCTACACTTACGTTTTTCAGATCCTGCCACACCTGTATAATTTCAATTCATTTTCAGTCCAATGACATATTCAGAAAGTTGATCTTAAGACTTTGCTGCAATAAAAAGCACAGTGTACAAATCAACCTTTCCTACAGAAAAGACTTTTCCACTGGAGGAAAGTGAAGAGAGTAATGTTGTGATGCTCTCAGTTGAATGGCTGAATGTTTTGGTTTTGGCTACAGTCTGAGGGCATTAAAGGAAAAGCAGATGTCTGAATAGATCAGTGCTTCTATTTCACAGCCAAAGCAAGTAAATAAATGCTTTAGGAAAGCTGCCTTGTCGCCTCTGCTTTTGGAGGTGTAGCACTGCTTGGAATAAGAATATATCTAATAGATGTGCAGTCTACACAATGAAACTTTGATATCAAAGGAGCAAAGCAGAATTTGTCCTTTTCAGGGCACTGCAAAAACCTTGTGTTTCAACACAGCAGATAAGTCTCTTACACCATATTTGTCTCCTGTAAATTTTTCTTTGAAAGTCTTAAAACAAAAAAACACATACAGATGGAAAATATTCTTTTATTGATCAACTTCTTGTTCCAGACCCTCACTCCCCACCCATATTCCTGATCCCACATGGTTTCAGGATTTGCTATTAATCATCTTTTAGTTGACTTTATTTCCTTGTTACACAACAGGAAGTAAGGATGTTTGACAGGAGTATTCACTGAAATAAAGGCCAAATGTTTGATAATCAGTACAGTGTGTAATATTATTCTCAACAATTGAGTATAAATATTGCTATAATGGAAAAAAAAAAACCACTTCAATTCTTTCCACTAAACTGTTTCCTTCTAGGCTGGATTTCCATATGACAGTTTTAAATAGCTATCAAACCAAAGACATGTACCTCCTCAGACAAATAGGAAAGTTATCTCCAAGTTAAATACAAATGCAAACACAGAAAGCAGTTGTTAGATATGTTTAAGGAATATTGTCTGTCATGGTGACATCACCAGAATGGCATCACAAAACAAAGGAAATTACAAAGAAGGATAATGTAACAAAGCTGAGAAAACTTCTCCCGTTCTTCATTTCTCAAAAACTTTTGCTTATCGTTAAAAACAAAGGTTACAAACAAGAAAATCTGAAATACTTGTTCTATAGGTACACAAAGTACTATGAAAGTACTCACTTATAGCATATTGTGTATAAAATATTAATTTAGAAAGAAAATGTGAACTTGATTCTCTAACTAAGTGATCTAAGATATTTTTTGGTTTGAAATACTGGGAAATGAGGAATCCAGCTTTTTTTGGACATGTTAGAATAGGCTTAACTTGATAAATTCTTCACTCATGAGAATAATCTCACAGTAATTAGCAGAAACTACTAACATGAGAGATGACCAGTTAGACAAGATTTGCTAGTTACACCAAAATAAAACTTGATGTTGAGAAGATACTAAGGACCTTGAAAACGTGTTGTTAAATTCAATGCAAGGAACGCACACTCTTCATTCTAGGGGAAAAACAGAAGAGGAAAGAAGATTGGCTTTTTTTTCTGAAATGTGAGAGAGTCCATTACATTCATATATATAAAGCTGGAATTAAATAACAAATCTAATCATTTGCCTATAGCCTGTGGACTTGACTGTCCCAGTCCAAACAGCACTCGTATGAGCAAATGAACAAAATCAAGATACGTTATTCCTGAGTGGTATCTTCTGACAAGGGAAAAGCCAAAGACTGCCTCAAAGCAAAGATAGTAGCCCCTTCTCAACTAAATGACCTGCATAACTTCTGCAAGGCTGCATCTTTTTCCCATCTTTGAGCAAGGGCTTTTCAGTGCATTCCTACTCTCTCTGGAGTTCTGGGTTGCTCCCCCTATTGTAGGTTGCCGCTGAAAGGATATCCTTAAAAGAAAAGCATTTTTAAGAGTTCAGCGTCTACCAAATCATACATCCATCAGCTACATTAATTACTGATTTGTTTACAACCCAGGACTAGGTGTTTTGCAAAGGGCTGTGGGAATGAAAAGAAGCACTGGAACAGCTGAGCAGACTCGTCTAATAAGAGAGAGCACAGAGGAGACGGATCTACCTACAAATGTCAGGGAGAAAGCAGGGGGCAGGTGGTAGCAATATGAATGTCATGCTCAGCAAATTTGAGATTATTCCAGGGCTCTTGAAGGTTGTCTTGTTACTTTACAAACTTTTCACTTCCACTGGTCATTTGTCTCCCTTTGTCCTCTCTCTTTGGCAGCAAGGCAGCTACCTCTGATGCCAGACTGCACTGCAGTGCAGTAAGGAGAGAACAAGAGGAGAGAGAGCACAAGAGCAAGAGATGTTTTCAGTGGGGACAAGGAAAGGGGAGAGATGGGAACCTGATATTCCTGCTGGCTAGTACAAAATTCACTCAGACGTTGCTTCTGTTCTTTAGAGAGGCCAATGATATGTTTTCAGGATTAAAAACTCTCAACTCTCAAAGATGTTTGAAACTATACATTGGATGGATACCTGTGTGTCATGGCCTTTGCTGGGTTTCCATCACTGTATGTCTGACCACGAAAACCTGAAGAAACAAGTTCAAATATAGTTTGCCATTTTATTTTCATTATGGTTCACATATTTATTCTCAAATTAACTGATCTGGGTTATTGTTTCATTCAGAATATATAAGTTTATTTTTTAATAGGTGAAATAATGTCTCAGAATGTTTGGCTACATTAAATGGAATCCAGAGAAGTGACCAAAAGAAAAATAAAATTTAAAAAGAACACAAAGTTTTGTCTCTAAGTCAATGCTATTAAATGCAAAAAAAAGGGGGGGGATTTTCCCATTTCCATCCTCTGTAGATCAAATAAGGCTAAGACATTCTAATTCCAAAGCACAGCTACTGATAGAAAAATGCAATGCATTGAAGTATAATGCATTCTACATGCCAGAAAATTCATCTTGCATCTGGAAAGAGAGTAGCCTTCATGATGGTTAGCTACGCTGATTTTTTTATAATAGATACTGTCATCACTGGAATCTTGGTTTTTAGTAAGAAAATACATGTTAATAAAATCATCACTCTTTTGCTGCTTGGTATCTTTAACAGTGATACTTAAAAATGTAAATTTCTATTTTACAAAGATGTATGCAGTAAATATTTTCACTATTTTCACTATGCCATTATAAGATCATTTCTTATTTACTTTGACATTTTGTATAATCCAAATTGTCGCAAATTATGGAAAAATCTTAAATTTTATATTCCCTTCACCTTTATGAGGATTGTTTTTAACATCTTAGGTTCAAACACAATAGCATCCCAGTGTAAGAATTATCACCCTCAGTGACATTGTCTTTAAGAAGCCTTCATTTTGAAAAGCTAGTTTGAGGAAATATCTTTGTTCTAGAAAATAAGCATTTAAGAATATGAAAGTCCTTAATAGTAATGTTCTTACTGTTACATTAAAGATCTTTCACATGACAAGCAGTTGATGGCTCCTGATGAGTCATTAAGATCACAGGAATTACAGCAATGAGTTGAATCCACCTAGTTCTGTGTCCCATCTCTGACACTGACCTGTACCATCTGCCTCTGAGGGAGGTTTTGGGAACTCCCTCCTGGTCAGCTGGCAGAGATGGAATTATCCATCCGCTAATGTGGACAGCATTATCCCCAAAATATAAAATATGGCAGAATCCATGAAGCATGAGATTAATATCCTCTATACAACAAACATGGTGACCATGTATTACAGTTCTGATATTCTTGATATGCGTACAGATTCCCAGATTTTTTTCTGAATCTCCACAAATTCTTGATCAGAACAAAAACTTGTGACAAAAAGTTCCACATTTAAATCAAATTCTGTGCCCCAAAAGTTCTTTACTCAGTTTTCAGTGTTCCACCATTTTCATTTAATGCACAGACCCTTTCTCTCCTACTATAAGGCAAAGGGAAATCCCCAGACTGTCATCTCTAGAGCCTTTCATTATTTTACATGTTTTAGTCATACGTTTCACGTTTGTTGAAAGGAAAATATGAATAAGGAAAACACATCTAGACTACATGAATCACAACACTCTGACTATTTAATTGATTCACCTTGAGTGGGGAGTTTTTAAGTGGAGAAGAAGCCTGAACTAGGATTATGCAAGTGCTTGCGCAGAGAACTACATTTAGACTACAAATTCAAGACCCTTCCTTTTTAGTATCAGGCTTCCAAAGCTGAAGCTATAGTTAACTGACAGGTATTTGTAGACAACAGAGAAAATCTGTCATAGGAATCACTATGTTTACAATGAATTGGGAGGGGAGGTTGGTTGTTTGGGCGGGTTTGGGGAGGTGTGTTTGGTAATGCTCAGGTTGAGCCTTCTCTCAGCTTGACTCCTTTTGGACTTTTTAGTTCTAAACCAGTCCATCCACTGCTGCGCTCTTCACTGTAAATCCCACAGCCTTAGTTCACTCTGAACTCACCGACTTCTACAACGCCTTACTTCCAGGGCTTGCAGATTTCAGAATATTCTGACCTCATGAGCATATCTGAGTGTACCTCAAACCATCGTAATATCCTCACCGTACTTCTGCAGTGGAGGGAAGTACTACTGTCCCATTTGCAGCAGTGGTGAATTAACAGTAGGGCTGTGCTGCAATCACTACAATAACAGCACTGTGTGCCTACTTGCCACGGATTGCTTTTAACTTGTTACCTCATGTACCAACAGCAAGGTAAATATAGGTGTGGCATGCAGGACCTGGCACCAGCTGGAAAATTCAGCCAGGTAACACAGAAAACAGGCAGCCACACAAGTTGCCCTTGCAGTAGCTAATTAAAAGCTAGTTGAGGTATACGAGTCCATTGTCTATAAAGGAAACTGAGCATATCTAGCTCACGTGCAGACATCTACATCCAGTCAGGTGAATCCCACCTCAGTTTCCCAATGAAAACACACTTCGTCTGAGATGCTCTCTTCTATACAGCCAAGACCTAATCTTCTTTTGTTATCATTCATACTTACCACAGTGGGTATCACAGATCTGCAGTGGAACTGAATAATCTACATCTGTCCTCCAGCCCTTTTGAAAGAAAGAATTGAGGCTTATTCCCCTTTCAGCAGAACTGTTACTAAACACTTGTGTTGACAAAACGAAATTGCTTTATTAGTTTACTCAAGTGACTGCATTTTTAATCTGTTTTTAAATAAATGCATATGAAGACTGCTGGTCTAGTGTATACTTAGTAAGTTGCAATCACTTTTAGGTTTCTAAATGATAAAGCTAATCAGATTGGGGGGGGGCAAGGGAGGGGAGAATTGTATTGTGACAGATAATGTCTAATTTACAAAATAAAGTATTTATGCCGGAAAACATCCATTTCACCACCAAATCTGATTTTTCATTAGGGAAAGAACAACAACTCTCATTACCCAGAAGGCTCTTGCCAATCTCACTTTCATCTTGCCCCTTTTTTCCTAGCAGCAGAAAGTGAAGCTAACAAGGGCCTTCCAGGGCAGCTGCTGGAGCCTCACAGCTTCGGCTGTCAGTCTCTCTTGTCCCGGTGTCTGCTGAGAGCATTAACTCCAGAGAGGAATAAACCTATCAGCTTCATGCTCATTTCCTATTAATGATGTCTTAATAAAGTTCAGCTATGGAAATAGTGTGCAAAAATGTCAGAAATAATTTGCCCAGCTCTGCTTTCAGGAGTGCTAATTCTAGCATACTATGCACTTACCATGCTGCTTGCTATACACCTAACCTTTTCCAGCTAATGTCAATTTTTGAAAAATTCATCTATGATTTACTTGGATCTTTTGATACCTTGGAATTTTTTATTGCAAAGGAACATTTAAAGACAGGATTAAGAATTTCCTGATGATATTCCTTTATCTGCCACTTACAAAGGCGCAAGATCATGGAGAGCAACTTCCCTGTTAATTAATGTCATCTCAACAAGAGGTGGTGGCAGCGCATCAAGCTATAAATAATGCTCTTTGCCAACCCTGTTCCCACAGTAATCAGATTTGGCTGGGAGGAGAAAGCAGCAAGAGTGCCTGCTGGTTTTCTTTTTTTTTTTTCTTTTTTTTGATGATTTGTTTATTTTGTACAGAGTACCTGGCAAAATCAAGACACATACCTGAATGCAAATTGTTGACCCACACATTTCCCGTGACATAGTGATTGATACAAAATCTCCCTAATGAAAAGAAAAAAATTGAAAACTATTATTTTTCATACCCTGGAACAATGAAAATGTGTTGTGTCTCTCCAGCTTTTTGGTTTGTTTGCCAATAATGCTACATGTTCTACTGTGTCAGAAAATTAATAAAGTCTATATTCATTATGGAAGGTTATTTATTTTCACAGATGTCCCTGGATCTCAATGACCATAAGCAGCTGGTGTAGTTTTGCCAAGCACAATTTGGGCAGCACAGGAAGACAGCTAATGTTCCTGCATTTTATGAAGCATCATAAGGCAGGACACCCTCCCTGCTCTTAGCCAATGAGCATCGTCACTTCTTTTCCCTGGCATACATGAGTTGAAGGAATGACCCTTTCATTACAGTTCTTCTGGATTTCCCATCACATTGTATGGTGAGAACAAGCTCAGCCTTAGGGTAAAATTGTCCTAAATGACTGTTCTGACACTTAACGTTTGATTGTTTATGGTTTGTCCTCAAAATAATGTTAGTTACTCCACTAATAGCTATGAATCCTACACTGCTCTCTTTAGTGTGGCAAACTCCTAAAATAATTTGGGGCAAGTTAGGTGAATATGTTCTTTTTCAGGTACAACTGAACAGAGATTACTAGGTAGAGAATGAACATTTGTTTCTGGGAACACAGAGCTAAGTCTTGATGAAAACTGGTGTTTAAACAGGAACTGTACGTAATTTATGTGGGCTCCCATTCTGTCACAGTAGCAAAGGACATAACAGCTTTGTACCGGAGGGAAGAAAACAGCATTTTTAAATGCGTCAGTGCCCTTCATGAAACACACACTTCAATATCTGGCTGCGATTTATTGGTGCTCCACCATTACCCTTCTCACTTCACAGTTCACACAGGGAACCTTTAAAACCAGAAAGTCTAAACTCCATAGATTTCATGGGAAATAAGCCAGTTGAAGGGAAGTGCCACCATAAGTGTTCACTGAACGCAGTGTTTGACAACTCTTCTACTGCGCAGATCTCCATCTCTGCTGTTAATACAGCATTTCCCCAGATATCTTGCCCCATTTGGACAGACTCTTGATAGTGCCACCAAGGCCCTCTGTGATCTGTGTTGATTAGGAGAGCTTTTTCTTCCCAGGGCTTTCCCCATGATTGTTCAGCTCTGGGATCTCCTGCAGGAGCAATTATTATGTTCCACTTAAGCACATCCTCAGCTTAAGCAGCAAAGCCAAGTCAGGAAACTCTGCTTTTAACAGCTGCTCTGTTACATTGAGCACCAGAGATGTAATAAAGATCTAAAATGATTCATTAGAAAATAAATTCAGCTTTCAGTGTCTACCCCTTTGAGTTTAAGAAGTCTTTATTCATAGCTGCCTGCTTGTCAGCTAATGTCTGGTATGTGCACCCTGCACACTGAAAGCATCAGAGATACTTGAAAAAGTCACAGTTGCAGCATGTACCTGCATATAGTGGCAAAGAAAGAAGTACAGCTGGAATATATCCTAACAAGAGGGCAGGTGCAGGAGCTACAGCATACTTGTGTCTTCTAAAGCACGTAGCCCTTACAGTGGAATGAAGTCAATGGGCACAGTCAGGAATAACAGCAGAAATCAAAACATCTGGATTTCTCAGCTTTGTTAAAATTCATTATATGACATCTCATATACCTGGTCAGAGGCGCAGAAAGCAGGACCACACATTTAGGGGTGGACATAAGACTACGGAGGAGCTGGCTGGTGAACCAGCAGGATGCCTTTCAGCACGGTGGTCCTAGTAGCTCCTAGGACATATCCTGCTAATATTCTCCTATTTGAAAAATAATGCTATGACCACTCCTCTGCTCTTTGACCCCACTTTCCAGATGTACCTCTCAGTAGATCACAGGTCAGGCCAACAAGGTACCTCTGGTAGGCAGGGTAGAAGGGCAAGGGCAAGCCACAGTGCTGCACTGAAAATGTATAAGATACAGGCTTAGTTGCAAGAGAGGAACGAGGCTCTCATTTCCTGACTAGCTGCTGCGTGAAACAGAAATGTCACCCTCCCATAATCTTGTCCCTCTCTCCCCCACTTTGCCAAAAGAAGCAGTTGTGTAGTCACACAGTCAGCCAGCTCAAAAAGCTAATTTGGCTGAAAACTTATTTTTTGTGTGTGTTGAGTTTGTTTTGGCAGCTGTGAGATTTAGAGTGGATTTATGCCTCAAGTCTTACATTTCATGATGTGAGATTTGCCAAGTCAGCTGTACCGGTGACCCATAGATGAAATACTAACATTAACATTTGTTATATACATAATAGAAGTACTACACCACAAAAGTGATGTTAAAAGAATATTAAGGTTCCACTTAATAGTCACTTCGTTTGATGTGACTCACTTGTCTTCAGGATCCTTATTTATTTCTTGCTTCAGTGTGAGATCAGAATTAGAACTACATGCTTTAAAAATGTTCCAGTAATTGTTCCAATATGTACATGCATGGGTTTATTAATGCTTTCAAGCTGCAGAGCAATAAATGGAATAACAAATGAATGCAGTTAGATATGTTTAAAAGTCTTACAATGTTTAAGAAATAATGTATACAAACCACAGAGACTGAATGGTGCATCCCAACAGATTCACATGAGGCCAGGTGCGTCCTGTTACACACAAGCACTGAGAACTGTGCCTTGGTTTGGGATGTGAAGAAAACTTGTATTTGTTCTGCAACTGCAGCAGTTCTCATTTTCCAAGCTGATATTAGGGGAAAAGACTTACTTTTAGATTTACAAGGACCATATATTATGTTCTAAATTGTTATATTTAAAATAAATGCCTTTTTAATTAGTTAAGTGCCATCAAATGATATGCAAGTAATTATTTTGATTCCCACAACTTACTTTTTATACTGATAAATACTTGATCTACTGGGGATACACAGAAGTAGCAAGCTGACAAATCTCTTTGCCATAATTTACAAGCTACAGTGATGTGAACACATCATTTGCTTACTGGAGAAGACTAATATCCAGTGACAGATTTCAATATTTTTCACAATTTAATATTATGTAATTAAAAAAATATATTTACCTGGAAATTCTCCATGAGCAAATGGACATTTAACCCAAGAGCCTTGCTTGGTTGTAAACTGAAAGCAGAAAAATCTGTTAGGAAAACTGATTTTTCAATTTCAATCTGTGGGTACAGATTCAACTAGAGATGAACAGCATATTCCAGAAAGCTGCAGACAGTGATTTCACAGCTTTCCTGGTCTATGGTATCTTCCAACCCTTGATTTAAATTAAGTCCCCCAATTCTTCAGATATTTATGCATATGCTTATTTTACAGAAACATGTATTTCCACTGACTTAAAAGTAATCTAAAAGAAAACAATAATATGCCTATATTAACCTTATGTGGCATTCTTTTCTCAACTAGAATAATAAAAGGTACTCCAGTAAATGCAGTGTATCAATCATTTTTATTACCAAATATTTAATATGGAAAACTTTATATGTTAACTTTAGTGCATGCTTCTGAGTTTGCATTGACTTAGAACAGTTTTTCCCTGCTTTTCTTAAGCAGAGAAAACAGAGGGCACAATCTGACCTGCATCCTATCTATCATGCTGCTGCACTTCCAAAGAACCTCCTTTTAATCTAATCTTTCACATTTCCTTCATTCTTACTTCCCATTCATCAGAGCTATGAAACAAAATATTGATCCTAAAGAACATTAGCAACAACATTAGAGCTGACAGAAAGAGGGCAGTTAATAGGTGTCTTACAAAGAAATTCCTTTACCTTCATGCAAAGTCTTGGGTGAGTATCCACACGAGAATATTTAACCTGCTTGAAAAGAGAGCACTCAGCATCAGCTAGTTTCATTAACTAGTTTCATGAAGTCAATTACCCAAAATTTGCATGGTTTGATTACAGAGAAAGGAACTGGTTTGTTTACTTTATAAATATCCCAGGAAGTTAATCACATAAAATAGTAAGAATAGAAACAACTGCTACTTTGGATTAATGAATAATTTGCTTCTTTTTAGCTGTAAAGTAGCATTTTTTTATAGTCAGTCTGACCCATTAGAGCTAAATTAATTGATTCTATGGTGGCTTGTGTGCAAAACTCTGATTACGCAGTCGTTTTGTTTCAGTCTGTTATTTACCATTCATCAACGACTCTGCAGAACATTTAAACATACACCCAAAAGTGTTGTTCCACCTTCAGTTCAGAATTTTTTCAATTTTCTGTATCCTGATTCCAGAAAAGACTTAAACATAGACTGAATTTTAGACATCCACCTAAGTGACCTACAAAATGTTGCTTTCTTGATTAACAACTGTTTACCGGCCACGGACTTCACCATAAAAACCCTGGTCTCATATAAACAATTACTACTCATGTAAGTGACCTGACTTAGATAAACACCATTGCTCAAGTGACTGAGCACAATGGAACCTACACACAACACACAACATCGTGACCAAGGTAACAAGTCTTTCCTGTCACTTTTTTGAAAAGGACATAATGGATGTCTTTGGGTATGTCTACAATAGGGTCACAGAAGATAGTTCTGCAAGAGTCCATTCATATATGGAGACAGCATTGCCATTGACAGAAAAAGCCCCACCCTAATTAGAGAGAAGAGTTATGTAGCTTTTGGGACTAAGTCAGTACATGTGTGTGGTATTAGAGTGTGCGGCATTGTATGGATTTACTTGGGGAGCTGGCGCCATGTGAGGAATCTCTGCAGTAGTCTACAGCACACTATAGAGATGTTCTTCAAGGTTACAGTACAAGAAATGGACCAAATTCAATATCAACCCTTTTAGGATCAATTAGAAAAAAGAGGAAATTCATTGTGTCCATGAATATTAATAAATACAGGAAAACATTCATTGTCTGTAATTAACTAATCTTGGATCGTGCTCTGGGTAATAGATACGACCGTTACCAGCCAAACCTGATTTTAGGCTTCTTTCTTTTTTTTTTTCTTTCTTTTCTTTTTTTTTTTTTTTCCCTTTTCTTTCCTGCAAGCAATGAGTTGTGCTTGTTGTCAGCAGATGATGGATCCCACAGGGACCACTCACATGTATAAAATTCAATATATTTGGTTTTGCAAGATCAAAGCTTTGTTGAAACCCATAAAATGGTGAACACGAACAATCACTAAAAACTTGGACAGGAGTTCCTATTCAAAAAAGCATTCAACAGTCTTGAGTCAGTCCCCCCCCAATCATGTCATCAGAACAATACTCATAAAGTTTCAAAAATTAAGAATTTGTATTTGATTTTATTTGCCTTTTCAGTTGTTACCCCAAGTTTACTGGCTTCTTTCCACAAACAGGAAAGCCTGAAACCTACTTTTCAAGATGAAAGCCAGAATTCTAACCAACCTCATAAATCCAGTGCATTCAGCATCATGAGACTTCAGATTGAAGTATTAAGCAGTTCACAATACATGCAATGAAAACCCTTCTCAACTTTAGAATATAAGTGCTGGGAGAACATTTCAACACCCACAATTCCAAGACATTTGACCAGGTTGAGGAAGTTACTTCAAAGAGATCTTAATAGAGTACAAAACAACTGTGTCCTACCAAAGTACTGTTATGCGTCCAGTAAGTTTTAAAGAGATTTGGCTTCATCTCACTTATATTTTAGGTGTCTAAATGTTAAATATCCAAATCTGATCTAATCACAATAGACTCTTGTGATAGTGAAAAGAAAGAGGTACCTTCAGAGACAACCTTTCTTATAAGCCTATCTTCAGATGAGAAGAGTTGTCCTCTCAATATCTCACTCGCTCACTTTAAAGGGAATCTGACATGAATAGCATAGACTTGAACACCTATATTTTAGACAGCAAAATCAGGCAAATGAATCATGCCTTTACTATAAATGAAAAGCAGACCTTATTTACCCCAAAGAATTTAGCAAACATTACTAGCTTCACAGTCATCTCCACTTTTTATTTCTTAATAGTGAGTCAGTGAGCTCTTTGAATAAATCATGTGGTTAGCATACAAGAACAGACTGTGATTATGAATAGTTGTAAGTATCACAGAAGAGAGGAATTTGCAACAGTTCTTATTCCAAAGTCTAGCTCTTCACATTATGCCTTTGGTTACAGCCTTCAGTCTCACAGTTTGAATAAAGCTGCATAGCTCTTACTTTCTCAGGAGAATTTTTGGAAGAGTTTTGTATATCTTCACAGTGGTCGTTAGACTTCATTAACCTGCATAGGTTAACCATGACAAGCACAGGACAGGCTGGCTCCCAAGCCAGGGTTTGTGTCACTGGGTTATAAACAATATTATCCCATAGCGCCTTCGTATCTGTGCACAAAGAGTGGAAACATTATTGAAGATGTCTAAAAACAAATCAAAATTGTTCATAAATCTGGTACCGATACATGTGCGTAAAACCAAAAGCATTGTTTTTCCATCTCCTTGTCATTTTCACCAATCAGAATGGCAGTCTTACATTGTAACAGTGTAAAACTTGAATTCATCCCACCAAAGTGCTGGCATTTACCAGAGGTACTCAACCTGACAGCTTAGTCTCACCAATCTCCCACTATGGTGACAGATAGGCATCACCTGAGAATGACGCCTTGGCTCTTAAGTAGGCTGCACAAGCTCCTGGAAGTGCATTCCATGCCCATCAATCACGTGTAATCATTCATCACTTGAGTGCAATGCAAGTAAATTCCTCACTAAGGACCTTCAGTTAACTGTGTATGGTAAATTGGAATGAATCCATACTTTAGTGACTAGAAGTCATGGTATTGGAGACTCAGACTCAGTGTGTTTTGTGGAGGACTTACATGCACACAACATATATGTAAGAAGATAAATTCAAGCCTTCAGCTGAATATCAAGAACTCAATAGTAAACAAAGCTGTGCAAGTAATTCACCATAAATATTTTTCTACAGCATTTATATAAATCTTCTTTCTATGTATACTGGGCACACCATAATTTCAGAGCTAGTCAACATATATTTGGAGATAACTTAAATAGGCACTATTATAAAAGAAAAGCTGTCTTATTTATTTGATTGGTCAAATTAGTCACTTCATACTGACTTTTTTTTCCACTTAGCTGCATGTGGATGAGAGAATTTCCAGCATGAAATTCAAACTGATATTTCAGTTCATACTTCAAGGAGTAATTTGGAAAGTTTTACATTTGCCTAATAGTCAGAAGTAGGAGAAAATATATTTCTGCAACTATTTGTGAAGCAAAACCTTGAAAACATGGCCAGTTGGACGTTCAAGATGAGTGAACAAACAATACTCATGACTAGAAAATGTAGCAAAGTGAAGAAGCACAGTCTGTATCAAAGAGTGGAAACACCAGGTGTCCAAATCCAACTCCCATCAAGCATAACAGCAATTCCTATTGGTATTGCTTCTCTCAGAATGTCCTGAAATAAAACCTTTTGACGTTTTCTAATAGAAACCTTCCAGACCTTTTAATTCTGCCAAGCCTCCTGCTGTCTTAATTTTGTGTCCCAATGCATATACATCAAAATACTGAAACTTTATACGAAGTGGAAAATTTTTTTCTGTTTTAAAAAAACTGCTGGAAATTTTGGTTCTTTTTAAAAAATGCTGGTTTTAATAAATGGACACATAGTATAAAGCTAATATTTAGAGAATATTTAACAGGAGTGCAAAGTGCTGGGTCCAAACAGTTCTAACAGTTTTCACAGCCATGTTTTGAATGTTATAGGAGTCTGTAATAATGTAGATATACTGTAAATGTAATCCTAATAGTTAAGAGAATAGCACCACAATTAAGACTTGTTTGTTTCCAGACCTGCTCATTGACTTATTACCTGAGTTTCTTTCTGTTTTACCCCTTCATGACGTCTACTTATTTGCATCATAATAAGATGCTTATTTATCTTGTCTCATATAATTATACTGTTTAGTAACCAATAGACTTTTTTTTTTCCTTTCTTCGCTTAGTTACATAACCCAAAAGAGTTACTACATAGAGGAGCTTCTTTCTGATACACAACTGTTAGTTACATCCTACCACAGAACTAAATCTATAATCTCAACTTTATTACATCAGTGATAAATGAGCCAAAAAGAGAACCAATCTACTTTAGATATTCTAGCAAAGCTGTCAGTTAGGAAAAAGAAAGATTTAAAAAGAAAACAATGTGGGTCAAAAGTTGGAACTCCTTATATACTTACAAAGCTGGGTGCTAGAGTCTGAAAAATTGCTTGAAATTTCTGCAAGGAGGATAGTTGAGTACATGAAAAGTATAGCTGTAAAACAGTATTTCCTATTTCCTTATCAACACTGTAAGTTACGTTTTCAATTGTAATTGTCCATTGGAATTTCCTAAATGGACAAAAATAAGCTTCAAGAGCTTCAGTGTGCCAAAGCACATACTGCTTTTCTTCTGACTACCTAAAGCTTTGTAACCTATGCTTCAGCTGTCCCCATAGTCCTGATTCAATGGCATCAGAGGAGAATGACTGCAGTAGGAGGGGAAGGAAAAGAAGCAGAATACAGAAGAAAGGAAGGAATCGTGGGATTCGTGAGCCCAGTTTCCTGTATTTGCAAAGCATCACCATTCCAAGCACAGGAAACAGGTAGAGATAAGAGAAAATTTGGAAGAAAACAACCTGTGCCCCATAAGACCCAGCCTCAGGCTGAATAGCTGCTAAGAATAGAGGTTAGGACTCCATACTGCAGATGGCCAACAGGCTTTGTTTTGATAACCTTAAAGCCAGATCTGACTACATGACATAGACATAGCTACAGACAGAGCTTGAGCGTTCCTATAAGTGCTCTCTATTGCATAAATAGAGAAAAAAAAATCCCTTCTTATTTAGTCAAACTGCACTCCATTGCTACAAAGGAATAGTAGTGTCACAAACACTATATTCTGCCACATTAAAATAAATCAGAAATGAAGGCTGAGCTAACTAAAGCGGAAATTGCTTCCATTCTAACACAAATGTATTGGCCCTGTAAGAATGTGAAAGTCTATGCAGTTTAATAGAGTTTGGATGTGCTGTTATGTGTAGGTGTTTTTATTCTCTCTCATGTCTTTTTTCTTAAATCAAATACTAAAATCCCTTAATGGGCTTCTTAGCATAGTCTGAGGAAAAAATACTGTTGTACTTATGTTGGACTTCACACAATAAAACACTTTTTCAGGCTACTCTTTTTTTCTGTCTGCCTGGTAAAACTTTCACTAAAGACCTATATAATAAGACAATTTCCTTTTCAGCTGTCATCTCAGACCAGACTCTGACTTTGCTGGAACACTTTGGGTGAATAATTTCCCATTAAGTATGGGAACTCCCATTCACAGTTAACTGTCTTCTTCTTCAACTCCCTGTTGCCTCCTTTAAGCTGGGTGTCGGACATCTTCTTCAAATCTCTCCTTGAATCCCTCTTCTCACATCATTTCAAAGTTGACCTCAGTGGCTTTTCTTCCTTCTGGCCAGTTTGCATGTGACTTAAGAAAATGTGGGAAATGACTAGAAAGTTACTTAGTGTTTATATTGGCATAAACTTGGTGAACAATTTGGTCTGAAAGTAAGTTATTTCATCTACCCACAGTATAACAAACCAATATGATGATGTCTTTGAAGTTTTGCAATGTATGGTTTTCACCTTAGATGAATTTCAAATAGTGACATACTACTGGAGCTGCTGAAAATCACTCATATAGAGAGTAATCACACAATACTTGCCATTTTCAAAGGGGCAAAGTTGTATCCTCCTTGCATCTGGAATTGCCAGCCAACCCTACAATCCAAAAAGGTCGATTAGCTCGAGATTCTCAGATACACCAGTTTTTAACATTTCAGACAGAATGTGACTGAAAACCTTTCCACCAAAGATAAAGATGTTATGTTTATTAGAAAGCTTTGGAAGTAGCTTTTTTAAAGGATGTTTTGCATTAGGTATCTATTTTATTGTTCATCATTAGGGGGATTGGAGCTGGTGAACTAAGGTGATCCCTTCTAGCACTATATTCCTACTACTTCTGAGCCCAATTTCATTTAGAAAGTCTTCCAGATTGATTTTCATTAAGTTTCTTACAGTGTCATTACTTTCTAGGGGTATCAAAAGACATTCAAGAATCATCATATCAGATCTCCTGGCCTTCGTTATGGTAAAGGATGTATTCTTAAAATCTGAGGACTAACACTTAACCCAATCTGCAATTATATGTGCATGGCTGTTACAATACCCTAATTACTTAGATTCACGTGCAAATGTTTCTGTTACAGTTCCCATCTGTTTGCTGAGAGGAATAATCTCTTTCCAGTGACCTCATAGCTTTCAGGGTAGAATAAAAAAAAACAACCCTAGGCTTGGAAGAGACCTTGGGGTTTAACTCGCCTATTAAAGTATGTGATTTTAGGTACCTACAATGTACACATCTGAGTGTGACTAAAGTGCCCAAATTACTATTACAGTAGCCATATGAAGATCTAGCCAATGCAGCTAGTGGAGTCTACAGTGCTATTCAGCACATCCCAAAATAGCTATCTACGTTTGGTCAGCAACTGACTGCATTAACTAGATCTCCACTCACTATGAGAGTTTGGACATCTAATTCAAATGTAGATATCTACATTTGGGTATCTTAATCTGCAACGTAAATCATACCCCAAAATTCACTGAGAAACTAGGTCATGTAGTACGGTTGTTTGGTGACTTTTTATTCCTTTTTGTGAAAGATATTCCAAAATATCACTTCTCAGATTATCAGAAAAAAAACCCTGTAGCTATCCTGAATATATTCATACAACGAAGTTTATCTCCTTTCATTCTTGTGGCAAGAATGGCTTTGGCTTAAAAAACCTGTTCTTTTTCCTTATAAGTGACCCTTCTGATGTGTATTTAGACAACAAGCATATTTTCTCTTTGCATGTGTTTTACGAGGCTAATGAAAACATGTTCTTTGAATCTCCTACATAAGACAGTCCCTCCATTCCTCAACCATTCTAGATTTTTTACGTACATCTTCCATTTGAATTAATCATTCTTGAATATGGATACAAGAATTGCCTACAGTATTTCAAAGCAGGCCTTGCCCATACTTTCCTTTTAACTTGGAATAATCTAACCCACTAGACCTTTGTTCACGTTTACGTTATGTAAGCATGTTAGTTTAATCATCCTGCAATGAACTATTAGACATAGATGTTTTTTCCTCCACTGCTATTTCTAAATGAGGACTTGCATCTTACAGCAAGAATTCTCTTTATTAGAGCAAGTGCATGAACTTGTACTTCATCCATTACACTTCATCCTCCTTTAGTTATTTCACGTATGAAGATCTCTAGTCTCTTCCAATTATCCTGACCCTTTTCCATTTTGATTACATCTCTCAACTGTATTATCACCAAATGTCATTTGGCTGATGATTTGGCACAAGTCACTCCACCAACCATACCGGTACAAACCACAAGACATGTTCCCACCTTCTGTCCCCATGTCATTGATGAAAACATTTATATAAGAACTGCTGTAAGTGTGGTCCTTAAATAACCTTACTACTAGCACAGCCCCATTCAACAGGAGTTGTTGAGTTAGCGCTCCAGTCAGGTATTATCTACCATACAAATCTTGTTCTCACCCCCAGCTTCCTCAATTCCTCTTTCAGTTTCTCATGCAATACTATATCAAATTCGATGCTGCAATTCAGTCAGATTAAATTTTCTGTCTTTTCATGGCATATAAAAAAATCAGTCAAATTAATCTTACACAATACTTCCCATAAATTAATGTAAATTGTATCCCATTTTCTTCTTATCTCCATGTTTTAATTAGTGTTTCCTAAAATATCTCTTCTACATTTACATAATCATAAGGTCAGACAAGCCTTAGTCAAAACCTTAGGTCTAGAGACTTTTTCTACAGATTTTTCTGCCTTTCTTAGCATAAATCCCAGATAAAATTTCTTTAATCAGAAACACAAGTGTATACCAAATTCCAGACTGTATTACCTCAATGCAAAGACAAGGGAGTAGCTGAGAATATTTCAGAGAAACTGATTTTAAAGATTCCTTCCCTTTTATCTGAAATGAAAAAGATGCTCATGAATCCAGGATAATAAATGACTTTTAATAAAGCTAAATAAAGACATAGAAGGGCATTTCCTATAACTATGACCTCAATGAGCATTTCCACCTACAAGTCACCCCCCAGCAGCTCAACAAATTGCTTTGAGCTTTAACTCACCACAGCAAATGCCCCTACATCTTCACAGGTAAACCATTTGTGGCACAGGCGAACGTAATAATCTTGATCTCGAAGAAAGTTGGATACATTCACTGATATAATTTTCCTTGCCCTATCTACATTATAATCAAATTTTCTGGCTGAAAAAAGAAAATTCAAGCATGAACTTATCACATCTGTTTCTTTATTACTTTACTATTTCTGATTTTGTTATTTCTTTATAAAAGGTACAGAATGTATTTCATAACTTGATGGAGATGAAATTCAACATCTATAGATTCTTACCTAGAATGTTTGAATTAATTATTTTTATATCTTGAAATTCCTAAAGGTATTCTTATTTTATGAGATATAGTAACCTTCGTGAGAATAAATTTCAATATTATTCAGTTTTAAATTAGCACTGGCAATACTGAGATGCCAGGACACCTACCTATTGTACCTCAACTTTAGTACATGAAATCTTATGTAGCTCATGTACAAATACTTGCAATATACACACTAATATGACTACAAAAGCTGATTATCCCAAGGTTGCAATTTCATTACATAGGGAATATGTGCAACTATGTTAGACAAATACAATATGTGGGGGGATGTTGTATTTTTTTACAAATTTATTATTTTATATTCATTTTATTCATTTCTTATATTCATTATTTTGGTACACCAAAATCAGGATAGCAGTTTGGCAAATTAATTTCAATCTATTTATGAGGTCTGCCTATAGACAAATTATAAAACCAGCAATCCAAAGTGTATGAAAAGGACACAAAATTATTTGCAAAAGTTTAAGTATTAAATAGGTTGTCAATATCTTTATCTGCTATCTAGCATTTCCAAGTCAATACAAAGAAACACATTTTCCAGGACATTACCTGTCAACTACATGGTAATTATATGTAGTGGTAGTCGTAAATCATCATTTTTTTTCCTGCTTATTCAGCTATGAAAACAAATCATTGTACAGGTCACCAGAAATATCTCACAGCTTTAAGTTACATAGAAGATCAGCTCACCCAAACAAGCTGGAATATATTTTCCCACATCACTGTTTCTGCAATCTGCAAAATAGAAGCCAGAGTTTTCTTCAGTGCTGCTTTATTTATATAACTGTGTAAATAAACCGCCAAATTATCCAACAGCTTCCCAACAGGAAACATATGTCTTATACCCCTTTTTAAAGGCAGATTTGCATCCACTTCTAGATAAACAGCAAAAAAGAAAAGTACCCTTACCCCACACAGAGATTATATCACAACTTGCCTTAAGGAGCTATCTCACCAGTATGGGGTTTCTACTGGAAAACCTCACCAGCAGTTTAAGGTGGAATCTAGGGTATAACATTGCACTTCTTTACCTAGTACATAACAATAATTTGAGTAATAGTAATAAAAATAATAATAATTGAAGTTATTCTTTCCTTGAAAGCTACTCCTGTTGTTTACCAGGCTTATTGCTCTGTTTTAAACAACTGTGTATTTTTCCTATTCTGACTGTACTCTAGGCTTACAAAGAAATACCCTATTTAGCTTCCAGGGACCTTACCAGAATTAGAGGCCAGGAGACACTTTCAGAACTAGTATCTAACATTTGTATCTTCAAAACTTAAATCTTGATTTAAGAACACTAAATCAGCTCATAATGTGCTGCCTACTGTTTCCACCTCTCCTTGCTTAACTCAGTATTAGAGCGGCACTTTGCTCTTATTTCCCCACACAGTCCTTTTCCCCAGAGAAATATTTCCTGTTTTTATTTGTTTACTCACCCTTGTAAAGTATCTTAAAACTGGGCTTTATAAAACCTTATTTTCTCCCCTCTTTATTCACAAAGTACATATCTACTTCAATAGTGAATCAGGATTTATCAAGAAAATGAAAGGCTTTTTAAATACAAAAAGGCTTTACTTCTATGAAAGCATGAAACAGCCACAACATGTCTGATACTCTGTGCAAGGGATGATACTGTACCAAGGGCAAGAGCCACCCACCCACAGGCTCTGGAGATGGGAAGGCAGGACAAGCCCAGGCACTGGACCAAACCAGAGGTCTCATTTCTCTTTTTGCACCACCATTTGGTGGACTTGTCTCATCGAGCCATACTGCGTCTTGGCTGGACCCCAGTGCTGAATCTATTTTTATATGCATATGGTAGGCACTTTACCCCAAAAACATGGGGAAATGCCACTTTATTTTAACCAGTTACATGAAAACAGGTGATAGAGCAGCTAGCTAATAAAGTAAAAAGAAATTTCTTTACACTTTCTTATTACGATTTCCTCAATCTCTGAAACCACCTGTGGCCTAACTATGAAAAGAAGCAGAGATTTCCCCTTATGCACAAAGAGCACACAGGGCTGAACCTGCAAGCAGAGAAAGGGCACATGCCAATCACAAGAAGGCCAATTAGGACAAATGCATAGTGTAGTTGTTTTCCACGTACTTTTAGATATAAACTCTGGTTTCTGTTTTTTATAGCAAGTCAGACTTTTCAATCCCTGAAATGTAGAATAAGACTGGTCCTGGCATGCATGATCTACCATCAGTTAGATCAGTGTAACCCAGAACATGATTTGGCTTTGCAGTTGGGGTTTTGCAGTTTGGTTTGGTTTCTTTCTTTGAAAAGATGTTTCTTGAAAAACACCTCGTTTAAGATGTTTTCCTACCTTCAACATAGTATTCCTGACTCAGCTTCACTTCACAGTAATTTGGTAGTGTTTTCATGGTCACATAGATGTGTTGTGCTACATTGACTTCAATGCAATTGAATTGTACCTGTACCTGTTTAAAACATTTAGAAAATCAAGTTTGTGCATGACTTCCAGAACACATGAAAAACACTGGTTATCAGAGTTAAGCAAGCAGTACTCTCTGTTCGGATTTATTTATATTTACAAGGAGCATTAAGCAGTCTCAGATATTGTAGCGTTAAGAAAGTAAAAGAAGCAGATACCACTTAAGGAAAGGATTTCAGAGAGTATCATTACTTCTAATCCAGGATCTTGCCATCTTCTTCACTTCCAGAAATCCAAATATCTACAAGCTATCAAATAATCCTAAAAGCATAGAAATACAAGTATCCAATGCTTATTGAACTTCAAAAGCAAGACGGTCTTTCATACTACCAAAAGTCCCAGTTTGTAGGTATTTTTAAAAGCACAGACGCTTGCAGAATAGGAAAAAAAGTCTGTTTAAACATTTAATGGCAACTTCAGCAAATTTATTCATTCCAGTAACTGTTTGTGAGAGAGAAAGTAATTCAGAAGACAAAAGTTGTGGTCCAATTATAGCAGGTCATTCCCTCACTGAGAGCAGTAACTATTAAATTAAACTGAAACAAAGACAATTTCATTAAATATGTTTGTTGAATCTGGCCTATAAACTTACCTTACTTTAAAAGCTACCGATTGTTCATTGCTGGCCCTGCATTGCCTATAGGAACGTTTGATCATCAAGTGATACAGAGCGCAAACTGCAATAGCCGTTTGGGAGAAGAACTTTTTTTCACATGTGCAACCAATATAACATTTACAAAGCACATGAAGTAACACATTTTGTGTGGGATTAATAACAGTTATCCACTGGTAACTGAAAGCAAAAATTCATCTCTTTTAAACAGTTGGTCAAGGATAGTTCTTTTCTTTTTTCACAGTTGCAAATTTTAATAACAAAGACTTGTTTAGTTTAGTAAAAAATTGTACTCTACTGTTGCAATTATTACCATGAATTTAGGACAGATGTGCACAAGTGCTTCGGCACTTGGCTTTCTTCTATATGTGTAAATTCCATTGACATGGTTGGACTTTAATAAATCATATGTATGCACTTAAAATCCCTGTGGCATTCTGCTTCCTAGCAATTGGAGTTACAAAAGCTTCCCCACAATTTGGTGGGCACAAAAAGAAAGCTAGCAAGACTGATATGAGAATTAGGCTTTGCAGGGGCAGCTTCTCTTGCAAAAAGGTAAGAGGAAGAAGTACAAAAAAGGTGCAGAATTTAATTCATAGGTTAGATTATAAAAGGACATTTTGTTACGGAGTTTCATTTGACAATGCTGAAGCATACATTTTATTGCAGCTTTCCACAAAGTCAGTAAAAGAAGAAAATAAGAGAGATGATACAAAATATATTTTTTTCCAAAGGCTCATAAACATTTAAATGAAAAACAACCCAAAAAAGGAGTCTACCTTCTTTCCATTAAGCATCTTGCTTTTTTTCCTAGTAAATCTCACATTTGTGCACTGAGATTGCTGTGTGTCCAGTGAAAGAGAACATATTTCCAGCCCACGGATATTTTCTGAAATGATTTAGGAATAGATTTCAAAACTACAATTCGAGCATCTTTAAGAAAAACAAAAAATAAATTAAAATATACCATATCATAAACCTTCTTTCTAAGTGAAAGGCACATGTATTTTCCTTCAGTTAAGAAAAGGGGCATTATATATAACACACATGTGGCAGTAGAAGCAAGGATTTAATATAGATTGCTACAAATTAAAGCTTTAATTATGCAAATTCTTATGCAAATTTAAAAAAATAAACCTATTAGCTCTGAGCAAAGCACACCAGGAAATACCTAAATGGTAACACACTAAGCACATGAATGGCAAGGTGTTAGTAAAAATAGACTATGCTCAAAAAGTTTGAGTGCTTTCATTTTATTTTAGTGCAGAATTGTAACTTCAGACACATAAACTGTTTCTCCTTCTGTTGGGGCAGTCACTCATGTCAGAGTTACCAGGCAGACGGAATTTGCGTATGTGTGCACGCATGCGTGTCAGATCAAGAAAGACAAGGGCAGCAGTATGCTTGAGGCACCAGTAGAGGACAAGTTAAGTGTATCATGTTGGAAGTAAAAATTCAGCTGTCTTGAATTCATTAGCTTAGCTCTCATTCCCTTGAGAAGGGCCAGGGCTTTATCCTGGTTTGTAGTAAAATGGTTTCACAAAAAATATCTTTCTGATATAACTACATGAAAACAGCTTGGACACAAATATTGCAATATGGAAGAAAATTTGCCTGAACAAAAGTATACAAAAAGTAAACAGAAATGATTCAGTAGCAAATCTGCTTCCTACCATCCAGACTCAGAGTTCCTTTGATATTTAAATGAAGAGAGCATGGGCTTCCTTGGACACATTTCATCACTGTTGAGATCTTCATGCTTTTCAGTACCATAGAAGACAAAGATGCAGGAGCGTCATGGCAGAAGGTGTTAAAAATGCCACCTGCAAATGCAAATACAAAGATAGAAAACTCTCATTGTGCACAGGATATCCGGGGGAGTGAAAGCACCAAAAGTGAAGCTCCAGCTCTACTGAAATCAGTAGGAAATTCACACTTGACTTCAGCAAAGCCAGTGTGGGAAAGTAACCTAAGATCAGTGACGAGGACTGTAAACACCCCAAGTGACTCACACATGGGGTGCTGGAAAACACATGTATCACACTAATTGTTGTTTAGTCTTACATGCTCAACAAGTAGAACATCTGCACTTAGATAACGTAGGCCTGTGATGGACTCAGGGGCACCTTATCGAACATGTCTGAGATTCCTGCCCTGCTGCTGAAGAGCACAGTAAAAAACTATGCCTGTTTGAACCCTTGAACAGCAAGTCTGAGCTCTCACACTCTTGTTAACAATGACTCTCTCGCTAATAAGGACTCTCTCATTCCGCGGTGCCTGCGCCCCCCGCTTGCACGCCTCTTCCTGGGTGCTGCTTTGGAGATCCTCCAGTCCATGAGGCATCGTGATTAAATTTGTTCTTTGCCTTTTGTCCACGGTTTTGTGGTGGTTCCTGCATCCTGCCTGTGTCGGTTCACACAGCCAGTAATTTACTGAAGACTTTTACATGGCCAAGATAGCTAGTTGGCTTCACTAGCAGTGCAGGGAGGTTGGAAAGAACTACATTACAGATGGGGTTTGACAATAAATTTCCTGGCTCGGGGGTTGGTACTGGGACCGGTGCTGTTCAACATCTTGGTCAGCGACATGGACAGTGGGATTGAGTGCACCCTCAGCAAATTCGCCAATGACACCAAGCTGTGTGGTGTGGTCAACACACTGGAGGGAAGGGATACCATCCAGATGGACCAGGACAGGCTTTAGAGGTGAGCCCATGTGAACCTTGTGAAATTCAACAAGGCCAAGTGCAAGGTCCTGCACGTGGGTCGGAGCAATCCCAAGCATAAATACAGGCTGGGCAGAAAATGGATTGAGAGCCGCTCTGAGGAGGACTCGGGGATGATGGTTGATGAGAAGCTCACCATGAGCTGGCAATGCACATTTGCAGCCTAGAAAGCCAACCATATCCTGGGCTGCATCAAAAGAAGCATGGCCAGCAGGTCAAGGGAGGTGATTCTGCCCCTCTACTCCACTCTCGTGAGACCCCACCTGGAGTACTGTGGCCAGCTCTGGGGCTCCCAACATAAGAAGGACATGGACCTGTTGGAGCGACTCCCGAGGAGGGCCGCAAAGATGATCAGAGGGCTGGAGCACCTCTCCTATGAAGACAGGCTGAGAGAGTCGGAGTTGTTCAGCCTGGAGAAGAGAAGGCTCTGGAGAGACCTTATTGCAGCCTTCCAGTACCTAAAACGGGCCTACAAGAAAGCTGGAAAGGGACTTTTTACAAGGGGATGTAGTGATAGGACAAGGTGCAATGTCTTTAAATTGAATGAGGGTGGATTTAGATCAGATATTAGGAAGAAATTCTTTACTGTGAGGGTGGTGAGAGACTGGCATAGGTTGCCCAGAGAAGTTGTGGATGCCCCATCCCTGGAAGAGTTCAAAGCCAGGTTGGATGAGGCTTTGAGCAACATGTTCTAGTGGTAGGTGTCCTTGCCCATGGCAGGGTGGTTGGAACTAGATGATCTTTAAGGTCCATTCCAACTCTAACCATTCTATGATTCTATGATTCTGTGTTAATCCACAAGAGGAAGGAATCATACGTCTAAGGGTTAAGGCTAGCAGAGCACACCTAGACTAATACTGGCTTTAAATATTCAGATCTGCTAGATCGTAGCTAGACTAATATTTTATTTAAAATTTTTTTCAAAACCATTACCTATATATTGTGAGCACTTTCATAGGTAGTATTTTCATTTTAGGGTTGGCTGATGGTCTCAACTGCTGTTAAAATATCATTTTCACACAAGAGGGCACCATTGCATTCCTAGTCATGGAAAAATCCCTCACACCTATAGAACTTCCTTCTCGTTTAGACCAGAACAGCAAGAGCAGAATAAATATTATCCAGGCCTTCTTCAAGGTGTAAATAGTATGCACAGAAAACAGCTACTCTGTGACATCTTATTTTCCTATGCAAATTTAGTCATCCCAAAGCCTTAGGACATCAGCTTGCACAGCCACCTTCTGTAGGCTAATGTAAAAGAAAAAAACAGTCTTAAGGCCCCAAATCTCATCAGATGGCTGTATTTCATCTCTTTCTACTTCTCAGACTGCCCTGCACAGAAATCGGTTGTTTATTTATTAATTTATGGTGGTACACTGGATTTAATCCCCAATGCATTCCCTGGGCTTCTCTTCCTCACATATATTGTTTGTAGTCCCAAAAATTAAGAGATCAAGAAACTATGAGAACAAATAGCCAGGGAATTGGGTTTTGTCCCTTGGCTTTGTGGCGTACAATGAAGGACACCTCATTTTAGCTGTAACTACATCATAGCAATTTCTTTTAAACATTTCTTACCCTTGTAACTTCAGTTCATAGCATGAAAGTGAAAAGACACTGAAGTAAAACAAAGTATTTCACTGCCTATTCTCCACACCCCCCTCCCCCTCCCTGGGGAGGGGCTGGAAGAACAAAAAAACATTTGACTCTTACTAGTCATACTGCTGAACATACTCCTAGTAGGAGTTCAGCTATTATGGTGAAGAGCATAGTATGAGACAGCTCTGCCACGATACTGTGCTTGCCATAAACTGCAGGATAACACTCAACTCAAAAGGTGCATCCCTCAATGTCTAGCCAAGAATTGTTGTCAAGCGTGGATGCCCATTGACTCACATGGAAGACACATCCACAGTTCTCACAAAGGAAAGGTAGGATGTGGAGGAGGAGGAAGGGTAAAGCTTACCCCTCCAACCTCTCCAATGAAGGGAAGTCTCTAAATTTAAAGACTGAAAGTGTATTAACCTGTACAGGACCTCTTTATATATTATGAGATCCTCACTTTCACAGTGTCCGGTTGCCACTGAAGCCCACTGTCAGGGATCAGATACTGAAACATGCAGGATGTGAAGACAGGCTGGCATAAATTTGGTACCTTGGCTTGGCTTGAACCTGTTAGGCCTTAAGGTGCCCTCACACTTGGTATCAGGAGAAACAAGTCCTGTGCGATACATATCAAAAGTTAGAAAAGACAAACGCTTCACACCTGAATCTCCACTCCATTATCCTGGTTTTGTGCCATTAAGCATCTTTTGGAAAAACAAGGACACTTTACCTCAACTGACAGTAGAGTAAACTCTCAATTATGCAAGGCAATATTGGCAACAAGAGAAGACAATTTGTGCAAACCAAAGAAAAAACACAGATCATTCAAACTATAAAAAATAGGCTTTAAGAGCAGTGGAGTACATTGACTTTTGAAGAATTTCTAAACATATTTTCTCAGAGATGAGGCAGCCTTAAGAACAGTGCACAGCAGCCAGATGTGAACACTATATTCCATGTTCCAACAATGGGTGGTGTAATAATCCTGAAGGTATCTCAGGATGGAGAGTTATTGTACAACACCCAAGCAATCCACCCACAGTTAACTGGGATGTTATTATATTGCAGAACTACCTGATAATTATTACTAATAACATGATAAGTGATGATTAGTTTTAGCTCTGTCTGTTTGCTCAAAAAGATATTTTCTTGACTGCATTGTACAGCGTGCAGTTGTGGATACCAAATGGTATCCAGGAGCAACTGTTTCTGCTTAATTCCTTGGTTGTTGGAGTAAATGTCTTGCTCCAAGCCTAATCTTGCTGATTCCCGTGTCTGTAGAAATGATCCGAGGGAACAGCAATGTGTGTATATATATATATATTGGAAAAGCTGACAGTTCTTCACAAAATATTCTCTTTGGGTGAATTTGATCATATTATTTGACCCTACTTATTTTTAGGAGAGATTGTCATGACTTAATTGAATTCAAGCCTTACTTATTACTGACTGAGGTATGGTATTATCAGATGTCACAGGCCTGGAACTATCTCAGGAGAATCCTAAATCATACGTAGGTTCCTTACTGACATTGGATCATTATCAGGCAGATGCACAAACAGTTTTAGGGACTACTGTCTGTCTGTAAGTAGGAACACTGTCTTCCTTGATCACAGTTTCTACCTTCAAACTGAGAACAAATAAGTAATAGACTGCATAATATGAAATGACTCTTCCACTTTGATATTTTTACCATTAATTTTTATGGTACATTTTGATAATTGCAAAAGATGCTGCAAAACTCATTAGTAATCATTTAAATGGATATAATGCATAAGGATATTAGTTTTGGATCACAATAAATATATGACACAAGCAAGAGCTGACAGAAAATAATTTTCTTTCTATAAATCATCACAGTATGAGACTCATCTCTGACTAATTCTTCAGTAAACTCTTACCTTATCATCTTTTAATCCCCCCCTTAGATAGTTTCCTCTGGAACACACACCTCTCCTTTTCTCACAAGTAGTTCAACCTACACCCCAGAAGACATAAAGAGACATCTTGCTACACAAAACATTTGCTGAGTAAATCTTGCCTAAATTTTATGTTTGTGAATTATAACTGTAATTAGCCCTACATGAGAGAGGGATTGTTGCTGTAATAAAAGATTCCTTAATTACGGACACATATAAGCCCAGGCATAAAGAAGCCAAGGCCTATTATGCAGCATGTAGACACTTTCCTTGTACTTTTGCCATCAGCTCAACCACAGCAGATTTATTTTTTTTTTATCTGATGATGCAGCAATCAACCCAGAACTGTCACGACAGCAAAACACACGTTATGTACACTTGGATAATAGAAGCCAGAGCTTAGCAATGAATACGCAATAGAAATGGTTAGATGGATAATTTGAAGCCTCAGGCAAGATTAAATTGGAGAACAGCAAAAAGAATTGCAAAGAAAACCCATTAATAACAGGTCCAGGCCAACACCCAATAGAAAATCCAAACTGGTTTTTTGTCTGATATTTCTTCCCTACAAGAACTGTAAGAATCTGAACTACTTAGGATACTGACAGTGCTAAATCTGTGAGCATATCTAAGGCACCCTAAAATTGCTTCACTGGAGCATCATTCCATGAGTATAAATTACAGTAGCATTTCAAACCTATTTGCATACGATTTACCACAGTATCTGCTGCATCTGTGCATTACGATAATTCAACAAAATTCATAAACAAACTAGATATGCTCTCCTAAGATAACCACATGGTGCACTTCAGTTAATAAACACCAAAATTCGCTACTTAGAAGTACTTACACCAATTATGAAATTGGTTAAATTTCAGGATGACAGCCTCTCTTTCACAATAGATTTCAATGTACAGTAAATTAGAAGGGTTTCACAGTTGTATGTTCAGAAAGTATTTCGAAATTTCAAGGATAATGGACAACATGGTGATATATTGTGCCAAATACACTTTCTGAGAATGTAAAGCTTTTTTAAAGTCATTGATATATTGACATCAATGTCTGGATGTATTACAGTGAATTTTAAATACTACAGTAGCCCTTACATACTAGTAATAGTCTAGAAGAGCAGGAGAGAGAAAGCAGAGTCAAAGCTACGTTCCCAAATACCACTGAGATGATAGCTGCAAATTCTAGGAAATAAAGTCATCTTTTTGTTGCAACTAAAAGCAATGACTACTGGAAAGGTGCTCTATTATACAGTTAAGGTCTTTTAAGGTAATTTTACCTCAAATAATAAATAATAAAAAGAATTACTATAGAAAAGGAAGTATGGAAATGAGTATACACCCACTGTTGCACAAGTAAATTAGGATGAAGACTAAAAAAATGTTTTTTCATCAGCCCTATAAGGCTGAGTCATCCTACATGTTACTTGTATTAAAGATAGCTGATAAGTCATTTTCAGGCAGCACTGAAAACTTACAACCAGTGCTGCTTCATGTATATCATCTTGAAAGATAAGGATCTTTAGTCTACAAACCCTTCAGTGCCCAAAGTCTATATCCAGCTAAGAGCTAAACATCTAGTTTAAGCTTACGTGCATCATGTAAGTACGTCTGGCAGTCAGCAGAGAGGAAGAACCCCTCTTGCCTCCCTCCCAGCACATAATTCACCTTGTCCTAAGATGGGTGGAATGAATCACAACCTCGTGGTACCTGTAGTGAGTCTCCACTATCTCGATCTGCATTTGTGTAATACCCAGCACAGATTTTAACTCATAATCAACAGTATTGCACGTGTCCTTCCCTTTGAGACCAGGGTTGAAGGATTAGGTTTCCTCAGCCTGTGCTGCCCAAGGGCGTGAAGGCATGCTTCAGCTAGGCAGACTAAAGGTCAATGCCCCTGTTCTCTCCTCTTCTACAATTCCTTCCACGTACTTTGTGTAACTAGCAGCTCAGCTGCCTAATCCTAAAAAGATTCATTCACAATCCTTGAACCAGCCACCGATGGTTCACTCTGCTCACTGGTAGAAGGCTAGAGACTTTTTCAGGTGGGACTTTTAACTGCATCCCTTCCACAGCCATGTTCTTTCTCTCCACCTCAACATGTGGCCCATAAATGCCATGCTTTCATAGTAAGACTCATGACAGCTGATGTTTGGCTCTCGCCCCACACCAGTAGCATCAGCATCTCACGTGCTGATGGCTCAGGGCTGCGGCTTCTCCCTGTGTGTGGCTGCTCTGCCTCACAGACCCAGGACAGACACTGTGGAGACCAGCAGTGCTCAGAGCTGAGCTGCCAGTTAGGACTCTCCTCTCAGAGGGGACTGCCCGCAAGGCAGCTGCCTCATACTTCCCTGTCAAGTGACTGTGTGGAGGCTTCAGAGTTCAGGTAATTCCAGATCCTGTATTATTACTGTAGGCAATAAGTAGAAGCAATAAAAACATGTGAAATGACTACGCAAATCCTCCCAATGACCATCTATGGTAAGGAAAATTATAAAGCAATAATGCACAATCATTTCTGACCTATTATTTATCAAAGCCTACCAATTTCCAATGTTTTGTACGAGGAAGATGGTGGTAAATACCCTGTCAAATGACAGTGATCTGATGTCACCAGGAAAGTGGATTTATTATCTGCAATAAATTATCTGTATCTTCCAAAAATAAATGTAGTAAAAATATGAATTATGTATACTCACTGGAAGGTTTGCTTTTACAATGAATCCCCTGCAAACAAAAACAAAAATATTATAAAAGCTGAGGTAGCAATAAAAATAAATATTGCTTAATTATTGTACACAAACATAAACATACCTTAAACAAGTAAATATATTCACAGTTCACAACAGAAATCATTTTCAAGATTAAAAAAGATTTTCCAATACAGTGAAAATGCACATCACTACTGCATATGACAGCCTGATACATGTGGGGACACAAGATCAGCATTATCCTTATTCTCATGTACTTCTACTGAGGTGCAATTGTTATAACAGGTATAACGGTTCCATCAAATACAGACATCATTTTATCAGGTACTGTCATTCACACTGACCAATAGCTTATTTATTGTTTTGTCAAACTTTACAATGGACTGCTTCATACCAAGTGATTTTTTAGCGGAAGATATCCAGAACACTGTTGAATATTATAGGATTTTTAGAAGATCACACTAGGCCAATGGAAGGAATTATTATAGTAACTGCAAATGAAGTTTAGAAGTAAGACTTGCCTTTTTATTTCTGAGAACCACCTGGCTCTGAATCCTGAAAACAAAATTACTCAGGCACAGTACTTACCATGTTCAAGTGGGAAAGTGTTTTTGTAAGCAGCAAAGTGAACCTGATGCTGAGGTTTTAACAAGTTTCCAGCTATCTTTCAGACACACTACATCCATTTTCCCAGTAAAATAAACACTTAACCACACACTAAAATTCCGTAGAGGATCAAAATAACAAACCTTATTCTGAATACTATGCATGACAGTCTAAAGAAAGGCTATTACTTAGCCAGCAAATACTGTTTTCTGCTGTTCTAGCATCCAACTTTCTGACGTAGCACTTATAGCAGTATTCCTTTGTATACGGCATATATGTTCCCCTCTGCTTTCCTTTAAAATCAGTGTCTCATTCACAGAGACACTTTTGTCACACCCACAAAAGGAGCAGGCACCGCCCTCTGGTCTCAAACAGACTGGCAGCTCTCAGTCTTTTTAAAACATTTTAGGATCTTGTCAATAAGCCAACAATCTGTGAGTTTTAGAGCCAGCAAAAGTCTCTCAGTGGGCATTTGGAAGTTTTCAAGATGTAGACAAACACAGAGGCTGCAGCCCGGATAAGCCTTAGCACATCATAAAATAACTATTGCTTGGTCTTCCATGAGGCTTTTGTCCACAGGTAATTCTGTCCTCCTCAGAAACACAGCAGTAGAGCAAAATCATATTATTGCTGCAGGTGAGAAATGACAGTTGTGGTAGCTGCCTAGGGTACCTGAGAAGTGTGTTTTCTGTCCTTCATTGCTGTTTTTAAGTTTTTAGTTAGATAAGCTGTTTTTAAAGAAGGCCTTTAGAAAACCAGTCACTAGTATCTAACCTGTATTAGTTCTCATTCCTTTGTCCTTCTAGCACTTTTATTTTTAATAATCACTTCTGGAAGTAAATTGTCATCTTTTACAATTGGCAGTTTGTTACTATGACTCATAAAAGTGCAGATGCATAAAAGGTGGTATTTTAAACCACTTTTTATAATAAGACAGAGATGGTCATATATTTCCACAGACTGAAGATTATAAAAATTACTTGTGACATTGTTAAAGATATTATTTGGCTGCTTCTACACAATACTACGTCAACACCAGGGGAGGAATAACCCCATGCACCAGTACAGGGTAGGGACTGACCTGCTGGAAAGCAGCTCGGTGGAAAGGGACTTGGGAGTCCCAGTGGACAACAGGATGACCATGAGCCAGCAATGTGCCCTTGTGGCCAACAAGGCCAAGGGCATCCTGGGGTGCATCAAGAGGTGTGTGGCAAGCAGGTTGCGGGAGGTTATCCTCCTCCTTTGCTCTGGTGAGACCGCACCTGGAGTACTGTGTCCAGTTCTGGGCTCCCCAGTTCAAGAAGGAGAGGGAACTGCTGGAGTGGGTACAGCAGAGGGCTACAAAGATGATAAGGGGGCTGGAACATCTTTCTGATGGGGAAAGGCTGAGGGACTTGGGTTTTTTTAGTCTGGAGAAGAGAAGGCTCAGAGGGGATCTCATCAATGTCTGTAAATACTTAAAGGGAGGGTGCTGGAAGGATGGGACCAGTCTTTTTGCAGTGGTGCCCAGTGATAGGACAAGAGGCAATGGGCACAAAGTTGAACATAGGAAGTTCCATCTAAACATGAGGAGGAACTTCTTTCCTTTGAGGGTGGCAGAGCACTGGAACAGGCTGTCCAGAGAGGTGGTGGAGTTTCCGACTCTGGAGACCTTCAAAACCCGCCTGGACACCATCCTGTGCAACCTGCTCTAGGTGACCCTGCTCTGGCAGGGGGTTGGACTAGATGATCTCCAGAGGTCCCTGTGATTCTGTGATTCTGATTCTGTGCCACTCAAAGAAGGAAATCTAAAGGAAATCAAACTTCTTTACATAACTGTTCTGTAACTGGAGTATTTCTATTTCAATTCCTAAATTCCTCAAATCCCCCAAAGGACTGAAAAAGGTAACCAATGTGGCCTCATTTCTGTTGCAACGTGTTCATAGAAATAGTTCTCATTTATTAATTATTTTTGCCCCCCCCAAAAAAAAGCTTCATTGGTAGTTTGCTGATTCTCCCAATGCAGATTCATCAATACAAAGGAGAAGACTATAGCTTTCTGAATAATTCAGTGCAACACTAAACCAGTAAGAGTGGAACATGCCAGCTCGTATAAAGCTCCACTGGAATTTTAACTGCTGTTTCAAAGCCCTAATTTTGAATTATTTCTAATCAAACCCTGCAGAAGTATGCAGAAGGACAATTTGAATTCAGTCTCTTTACTTGAGGTTCTCCATGGCCTTAGGGAGTGGAATAGACAAATACACAAAATGACTGCAAAAAATTGAGTGAGTTAGGGAGCTAGCTTTCTTGGTGAGAAAACCTAACTATTGGATCAACTAATTGCTGAGCTACTGCTTACTGGAAGAAATTAATCTCTCATGAGGTTGATAATTTACCAAATTACTTCTGTATTTTTAACTTCCCATTCTGCAGCCAGACTACTGAAAATATTTTGTTTAGATGGCTTGAGAGAGTTCCTAATTGCCAGTCAAAATTTCTTAGAATATAATCTTTAAACTAACCATTCTTTCTGGTTACAATCACGGTGCAAAAATACATTAGAAAAAATCAAGATCCCATTGAAGTAAACAGGAAAATCTTACAAAACTCAGAGGATTCTGCCTTTTACTTAAAGAAGGACAGTGTTTCGGAGTCCCTGTTATGACATCTGAAAAATGCAAATCATATGTAAATAAACTATCTTAATTTACAAACATGAAAAAACCCCATCCACTTCTGTGGGGCTGTGGGACGATGCAGAAATCCTCCTATACCTTCTAGTCTATCCTAATTAAATCTTTTTTTTCACTATTGCTCAGATGAATCCTACCATCTGAGCACTTTCCAGTACCACCTTGTGTTTATCTTCTCATCTTCTCCACGGGAAAAAAGAAACATATCCGTCAATGATTTTTGTTCTGGCAGGGAGATGTTTTGTCATTCTTGGGCACTTGGTGTTGTTCTGGGTGAGGAGTTGTTGGGAAGGTTTACATAAATAATCAAACATTTGCACAAACACTTGCCAGTTACAGAGAGCATTTGGTCACAGCTCAATTCCTTTTTTTAAATAAGTGTTTCTTTTTATTGTACAATACCAAGGGGGGTGGGGGTGATATTTTCTTTTATAATCATTTTGCAAAATAGTCAAGAGACCATTTGTCTCAAAGAAGAACTCAAATAAATTAACCAAGTTCCTCTCCCACTTTCTATATCTTTTGTTTTCAGGAATTTTCAGAGATGAATGCAATAGAAAAACATAACACACTAAAACCAGAATGGAAATTTTCTTCCCCTTTCACAAATGCTGTGGGTGTCTTTTATGCAAAAATAAGATCCTGAACATGATAGTACATTTTACTCCTATAGAGAGCATCTTTGATTCATATCTGTTTTGGCAAAGAGCCTAAGCAAAATATACTTACACAATGCACAAACAGTTAGGGGTTTTCCTATTTCTGTAGGGTTTTCCCCATTTGCGGTATTACTCAACCGTAGCTAGAGGTTATCTGAACAGACACAACCGATGTGCAGCATTCTGAATAGAAGGTGTGGTGCCAACTTTTTAGCTAGCACAGCAACTTCTTCTCAGTCTAAGCCAATTGTAATATCACATTGGTTTTTTTAAAGACTGTAGAGAAGAAAGTGAGATCAGCAGGGGAACACTTGGATTTAGGGGCACAGAGAGCATTTGCATGTATTAAAATTGCCAAGGAGAAGAAACAAAGATTAGAGCTGCTTCCCATTTCCTCTCATATCTCCAAGCACTGAATCAAGTGCAGAAATGTGGAAATTCTTCCCTGAATGTTCTGTCATGCAGGAAAGAGCTTGAGGCAAATTTGGTTTCATGGTCTACCTGTTAGCTCTGTTGTATCTCGTTCATAGAAAAGTCGGTGGCAGCTCTTCCACAATTCCATAAGGAAGAGTAAGATGCCTAAAAATGCCTTAAAAGGTATTCTTTAATTGAGAACAGGTTGTCAGACAACATTCATTCGTTAAGGTGCCTACATTAAAATCAGTGGATGTACAGTGAACAATTTTTCCCCCTTTTGAAAGATCCTCAGTGGCAAAGCTATTACCTACATTCCTACTTTAGGTTCAGCTGTCAGAGAGGGCAGAGAAAAAGGAACATGACCATCTTGTGATGTTTCCCTCTATTCCAGCAATTTCTTTTCTTTGACCACCATTAAAAGCAAACATGGGACTGTATGTAGTCTTACAACACAGGGAAAGTGTTGTCTTAAGGTGGTGTGGTTTTGCAATAACCGGTGCGCAAATTGTAGCCAAAAGGCTGATAAAGGTGATTAATCTAATCATGTTCTTTTTCATTTGCAGAGAGGGAATGTTCAGCACAAATCCATCTTATTCTGCACACAATTAGAAAGGATCTGCCAGATCACTGGTTCTAGTCCACTGATAACCACAGGTGCCACATCATCTAATCTCATTCAAAAACTAGTGAAGCTTCATTTTAAAATCAGTCAGGCATTTGTGTGAACTGCTCCAATAGCCAAGGCTATTCCAGAAGCCCTGTTCTCATGACAGCACCAAATCTTTTAATTTCTAATGTAAACTCAATAATCATAGAATCACAGAATCATAGAATGGTTTAGGTTGGAAGGGACCTTAAAGATCATCTAGTTCTAACCCCCTTGCCATGGGCAAGGACACCTCCCATTAGACCTGGTTGCTCAAAGCCCAATCCAGCCTGGTCTTGACCACTTCCAGGAATGGGGCCTCCACAACTTCTCTGGACAACCTGTTCCAGTGCCTCCCCACCCTCAGAGCGAAAAATTTCTTCTTGAGATCTAATCTAAATCTACCCTCTTCCAGTGTGAAGCCATTACCGCTCAACCTATCACTACATGCCTTTGTAAAATGTCCCTCTCCAACTTTCTTGTAGGCCCCCTTCAGATACTGGAAGGCTGCTATAAGGTCTCCCCTGAGTCTTCCCTTCTCCAGGCTGAACAACCCCAGCTCTCTCAGCCTGTCTCCACAGGAGAGGTGCTCCAGCCCTGTGATCATCTTCATGGCCCTCCTCTGGACCCACTCCAACAGGTCCTTGTCCTTGTGCTGAGGACTCCTAAAGCTGGCCACAATACTCCAGTTGGGGTCTCACCACAGCAGAGTAAAGGGGCAGAATCACCTGCTGGCCATGCTTCTTTTGATGCAACCCAGGGCACGGTTGGCCTTCTGGGCTGCAAGCGCGCATTGCCGGCTCATGGTGAGCTTCTCATCAACCAACACCCCCAAGTCTTTCTCCTCAGGGCTGCTTTCAATCCAATGGTTACCTTGTATTGACTTGTGATTGTGACTTCTGATTCTGCCTATTATCTTTTCACTTAAATAGATGCTTTCCACCCTGGAATTTACTTTCCTTTTATCTACAGATTGTAATATACCTTTTCGCAGATTTTTTGCAGGACTACAAAAGGAAAGCTATTTTATCGCTCTTTAATAAACCAGGCTTTCCTTTTTACCATCACCCTTCTCAGAGAGTGACCAGAACCATGCACGGTTCTGAAGACAGTTTCCCACTAGGGTTTTTTTGGTGCCTTGTAAAGTGGTAATATTCTTCATCTCCAACGGGAGCACCACAACCATGTCAAATCAGTAGTTACCCTCCAATACAGAGAGGGAGCTACTTACCCCTTTCTATGCAGGCAATCCACCAGCAGCCGCTTTCTTTCCATCTGCTCAGCCCATTCAATTCATGGAGGAAAGAGCCTACAGATGCTGGGCCATAAGAGTCCTAAATGATTTCTCATGGCCTTTAGTGAAAAAACCTGACAATGCTAATGCGAGCTCAATCATCTCCATAAAGAAAAGGGTCTTTGAGCAGTGGACAGCTGCAGTCAAAGTGCTGTGGATCTGTACAGTTTAAGAACTTTGGCTGGAAACAGAGAGGATTCAGAGCTGTATTATAAGCTCCTCAGACTATCAACAAGTGACAGTAATTTCTTTCATAGAGACATTCAGCCCCAGACAACATCTCGCGAGAACTTCACAAATGGAAACAACTGAATTTGCTTTAGCTTTTTCCACAGCTATTTTCATAGGTGAGGGAGATAATGGTTTTGCACTTTACACATCCTTGAGGCTGGTGGGGACTGGAACCTCACAGGACTTCTCTCATTCTATTCTTATAAAGGTCACCCCTGTATTTATCTTACCAAATGTTAGAAAAGAGAATTATTTACAGTAAGAGAAAGCGCAGAGATAATATGATTCCTGCCCCACAAAAAAAAAAAAAGTCTTAACTATATCAACGTCAAGTATTTATACAAAAAAAGTGTGTTATTGGAAATAGGTGAAAAGGAAAAATAATAGGCCTACAGAACACACTTGGCAATTGAATAAAATTGTGGCTATATTTACTGAGAACCAGAGGAATTATAATCAGTGATACATATAATATGAAAATTTAAAACTTTTAAAAATTCATAGCTAGTACTGCTGATACAGTGTCCCCAAAAGACCTTTTATCAAAAGGATCATCTGTATTTGTTTTGACGTCATGTGTAATTACTTTCATTGCCAAGGTAAAACTATCTTACTGATGATCCTTTTCAATTTTTGGCAAACAACAAGGTTGTTCTTCAACTTTTACTGACAATGTGGTACTCAGAAACATGTAAACAGGGATCAGCTAAGCAATTGTAGAAGGAAACATTTAGACTGTTATCCATGCAGAAAAGAAACAGGCACCTGAACTTAGGGCAAAACATTATTTTGGACTACTTTGAACTACTGCTTCTACAGGACCAGCTGGATGTTGCTGGATTTTTTTACAGAATGCTAAAAACAAAACAGTTGAGTCAAGCCTATGCATTATCCAGCTCCGAGCCTCTCTGTGTGCTGAACAAAAACAATCCCATCACATTAGTGCAGTGCCAGACCTGAGTGGATAAGTACTACTGGGAAGTGGGATATTAAGTTCAGGCTCAGTACAGTGCTTACAGGGTCATGTGCTTTTTGGATGAGAGCTGGCTTGTGTCCAACAGAGCAAGGTAAGGTTTGCCTGTGTTAACACCATGTTGATGTGCTCTCAACTAAACAGTGAACTGACAACGAATAAACAGGGAAGAGATTATTTTGTTTATTGAAGATTATTGGACAATCTTCAGTAAGGCTTCACAGCGGTCTAAATCATAGCCTTTTACCAATTTTTGTTTCCTGAAACATTTGCCATTTCACATGTATGGACCCTGTCCTCTACAACCTGCTGTTTGTCTCAAGGCCAACACTTCCATTACAGTCTAGCAGTACTTCAGTAATGCAGGAACACATGACTAACACAAGACCCTCAGGCCCCTTAGATTTTTGTCCTTCTGTTTACCTATTCAGGTATAATAGAGTTTTCTGTCTTCAAGTCAGTATGTGCTTCCTCCTGCACTGTATTCAATCATAGAACCATAGAATACCATCTGGTCCAACCTGCCTTGGCAAAAGCACGGTCTAGACAAGATGGCCCAGCACCTTGTCCAGCTGAATCTTAAAAAGTGTCCAGGGCAATCCACCACTTCCCTGGGGAGATTATTCCAATGGCTGATTGTTCTCATTCTGAAAAATTTTCCTCTTGCGTCCAACTGGAATCTCCCCAGGAGTAACTTGTACCCATTACCCCTTGTCTTTTCCATGTGACTCCTTGTAAAAAGGGAGTCTCCATCTTCTTTGTAGCCACCCTTTAAATACTGGAACAGGGTGATAAGGTCTCCCCTAAGCCTTCTTTTCTCAAGGCTGAACAAACCCAGTTCTCTCAGCCTTTCCTCATATGGCAGGCTTCCCAGTCCTTTGTTCATCTTTATGGCCCTTCTCTGGACCCTCTCATGCCTGTCCATATCTTTTTTGTTTAGCGGGAACCAAAACTGAACACAGTATTCCAGGCGTGGCCTGACAAGCGCTGAGTAGAGTAGGATAATGACTTCTTTATCTCTGTTGGTGATGCCCTTGTGGATGCAACCTAGCATCCTGTTGGCTTTCTTAGCCACAGCAGCACATCGTTAACTCATATTGAACTTGCTGTCCGCCAGGACCCTCAGGTGCCTTTCCACAGAGCTGCTCCCCAGCCAGGTAGATCCCAGCCTGCACTGCACTCCTGGATTTTGTTTTCCCATGTGCAAAACCTTATACTTGTCCTTGTTGAACTTCACAAGGTTCTTGTTAGCCCAGTCTTCCAGCCTATCCAGGTCTTCCTGCAGGGCAGCTCTCCCTTCCAAAGTGTCCACTTCCCCACTCAGTTTGGTGTCATCAGCAAACTTCATCAGGGTATACTTGATCCCATCATCCAGATCACTTATGAAGATATAAAACAGCGTTGAGCCCAATATCGATCCCTGGGGGACCCACTTGGGACCGACTGCCAGTTTGAAAAGGAGCTATTTACCACCACCCTCTGGGTGCGGCCTGTCAGCCAGTTCCCACCCATCGCACAGACCACTTGTCTAGACCGTAACACATCAGTTTCTTTAGGAGGAGGCTGTGGGGAACCATGTCAAAAGCCTTGGAGAAATCCAGGTAGACAATGTCCACCGCTCAGCCCACGTTAACTGAGCAGGCTACTTTGTCACAGAAGGCGATCAGGTTTGTGAAGCATGACTTGCCCTTGGTGAATCTGTGCTGGCTTTTCCCAATCACATGCTTCATTTGACTTGTGATAGCCCCCAGGAGGATTTGTTCCATAACTTTCCCAGGGACTGAAGCAAGACTGATATGCCTCTAATTTCCTGGATCCTCCTTTAAGCCCTTCTTGCAGATGGGGGTGACATTAGCCTTCCTCCAGTCTTTGGGACATCCCCTGATCTCCATGACTTTTCCAAGATTATGGAGAGTGGCCTCGCAATGACGTCAGCCAGCTCTCTCAACACCCTCAGGTGGATAATGTCAGGACCCATCGATTCGTAGGGGTCAAGCTCCTGTAATAGTTCACATACCAACTCTTCGTTCACTGGCAGTGGGTCTGTGTTTGCATCAACATGGATTTTTGTTCCCAAGACCTGTGGCCCAGCAGTGCTGGTAAAGACAGAGGCGAAGAAAGTATTGACAACCTCTGCCTTTTCAGTGTTGTTGGCGACTAATTTACCTCTTCTGTTTAAGAGTGAGCCAATATTTTCCTTCTGTTTCTGCTTGTTGTTGCTAACATACCAGAAGAACCCTCTCCTGTAGTTTTTGACATCTCTGGCCAATTTCAATTCAAGCTGAGCTTATGCTTTTCTAACTGCATCTCTGCACACCCTGGCATTGCCCTTGTAGTTCTCAATTGTATTCTTCCACATTTCCATCTCTGGTACGCTTCTCTTTTGATTTTGAGCAGACTCAGAAGCTCACAGTTAAGCCAAGGGGTCTCTTGCTCCGCCTACTTCCTTTACCTTTAAAGGGGATGAACTGTTTTTGTGCTTCCAGGAGAGCGATCTTGAAAAACTCCCAGCACTCTCTAGCTCCTTTATCCTCCATGCAAGTTTCCCACAGAATCCCTCCCAGTTGAGCTCTGAGCGAGCTGAAGTTTGCTCTTCTAAGAGCAGATGCAGAGGAATCCTGTTCCTGTATTTTAACTGGATTGTCCCATATTTTAGCTGGACTGCACGTGGCATATAACGTCTTCTGACCCTTACTGTGGCTGCATGGCTGTATCTCTTCTACAGAGGAGAACAAGTGAAAGAGTTGGCAGCACAGTAATTATATTTCTGCGAACTCTTTGCAGTGACATGCATTTACTCTATAAGTGAATGTCCAGTCAAAACAATATTGCTTTGAGGTCTCACAAGTGGGAAGAATATTCCCCCCTTTTTTTAAGTGATTTGTATGTAAAAATAATGCTGTGATATAAAAAGAGCCTACATAGAAACCACTTGCTTTTAAATTTATTGGACCAAAGGGAGCTATGACAGTCTGAAATAAAAGCTGCCTGTTCTATTGTATGCTTCAACTCCAGGACTAGAAGCAGAATTTGCTTGAAGCAATACTATGCTCTAGCTTCTTTTTTTTAGAAATTAAAACAAAAAAAAAAAGAAATAAAACAAAAAAATTGTCAATCATTTTGATGTCATGTTTCCTAAAATATTAATACAAGTTGTTAACAAAACAGAATTGCATACAATAGACAAAGTAAAATTAAAATGCACTTTGAATGCCCTACCCTCAGCTGGTATAAATCAGCACCATCCCATACATAGAGTGTCAAATATTTCAGACCACTCAGCTACTTGAAAGGACAACTAATCTACCAAATCAGCACTTCTAGTCTAACAATAAGACAGGGACATTCTAATACAGCATTAATGGTTATTTCAATGAATGACTGGAGATCTTATATGGAAGATGATAAAAAGGAATCAAAGAAATTTAGGGTGGAAGGGATCTCTGGAGGTCGCCAAGTCCAGCCTGCTGCTAGAAGCAGTACTAGCATCAACACCAGATCAAGTCAGCCATCACTTTGGCGATTTCTTGAAAAACTGGAGGACATAGATTCCAAAAGCTCTCCAGATAACCATGAATATCGCATGCTTTAAGGTAGGATGGTATAATGATCTCAGCAGCACAGAAGAGGCTACAAGAAAAACTTAGTCAAGATCCCTCAGCAGCACTGACAGCACCAAGACTTGCAGCCTCAGAGGTGACTGGAACCAGTGTGAGCCACGACATTGCCATAGAAAAGGAAAAAGAAAAAAAAAAGCCAGAATTGAAGTGAAGAGACCGTCCAGGATGGAACTGCTCCTCCTGCTGTTCCTGAAGGCAGTGATTATTTCTTTCAGAAATACTTATTTTTCCTTTGGCTTCAAGATCTTTTTCTGTTCTAGTCACTATCTTCTCATACATGCTAAGACTATTGCTCAGCAAAAGAGGGACTATATTGCAGGCCTGGCTTCCAGTGCTCTGGCATACACAATGAAGCCCTCAACATTTTGCTCTTGGCAACTGCTTGTTTGGCTTATGTTTAGAGTCAGTTCCAGGAGCGGAACAGTGCTTTGCTGTATGCTGTGACCTTTATAAATGATAGAATCATAGAATGATTTAGGTTGGAAAAGACCTTTAAGATCATCGAGTCCAACTGTTAACCTAACACTGCCAAGTCCACCACTAAATCACATCCCTAAGCACCACATCTACACATCTTTTAAATATCTCCAGGGATGGTGACTCCACCACTTCCCTGGGCAGCCTGTTCCAATGCTCAATAACCCTTTCTGTGAAGAAATTTTTCCTAATATCCAAGCTAAACCTCCCCTGGCACAACTTAAGGCCATTTCATCTTGTCCTATTGCTTGTTACTTGGGAGAAGAGACTGACACCCACCTCACTACAACCTCCTTTCAGGTAGTTGTAGAGAGCGGTAAGGTCTCCCCTCAGCCTCCTTTTCTCCAGGATAAACAACCCCAGTTCCCTCAGCTGCTCCTCATAAGATTTGCTCTCTAGACCCTTCACCAGCCTCATTGCCCTTCTTTGGACACACTCCAGCACCTCAGTGTCTTTCTTGCAGGGAAGGGCCCAAAACTGAACACAGTACTCAAGGCACGGCCTCACCAGTGCCGAGTACAGGGGGACAATCACTTCCCTAGTCCTGCTGCCCACACTATTTCTGATACAAGCCAGGATGCTGTTGGCCTTCTTGGCCACCTGTATACACTGCTGGCTCATATTCAGCCGGCTGTAAACCAACACCTCCAGGGCCTTTTCTACCAGGCAGCTTTCCAGCCACTCCTCCCCAAGCCTGTAGCGCTGCATGGGGTTGTTGTGACCCAAGTGCAGGACCCGGCACTTGGCCTTGTTGAACTTCATACCATTGGCCTTGGCCCATTGATCCAGTCTGTCCAGATCCCTCTGCAGAACCTTCCTACCCTCAAGCAGATCAACACTCCCACTCAATTTGGTGTCATTTGCAAACTTACTGAGGGTAATATCTCCATCGACCCTCGTCCAGGTCGTTGATGAAGATATTAAACAAAACCTTTCCCAATACTGAGCCCTGGGGAGCACCACTTGTGACTGGCCACCAACTGGATTTAACTCCATTCACCACAGCTCTTTGGGCCCGGCCTTCCAGCCAGTTTTTTACCCTGTGAAGAGTATGCCTGTCCATGCCATGAACAGCCAGTTTCTCCAGGAGAATGCTGTGGGAAATGGTGTCAAAGCCTTTAATAAAGTCTAGGCAGACAACAACCACAGCCATTCCCTCATCCACTAAGCCAGTCCCCTTGTCATAGAAGGAGATCACGTTAGTCAAGCAGGACCACCTTTCATAAACCTGTGCTGACTGGGCCTGATCACCTGGTTATCCTATACATGCCACATGGTAGCACTCAGGATGATCTGCTCTATAACCTTCCCAGCACCAAGGTCAGACTGACAGGCCTGTAGTTCCTCACATCCTCCTGGGTCCACAACTGGGACCTCCTTAGTTAGCCAGGACTGCTGATAAATGATGGAAAGTGGCTTGGTGAGCACTTCCGCCAGCTCCCTGTATTGGGTTTGCATGGCAAGGTTTTGGTAGCAGGGGGCTACAGGGGTAGCTTCTGTGAGAAGCTGCCAGAAGCTTCTCCTATGTCCAATAGAGCCAATGCCAGCTGGCTCCAGGACAGACCTGCTACTGGCCAAGGCTGAGCCCATCAGTGAGGGTGGTAGCACCTCTGTGATAACATATTTAAGAAGGCAGGGGGAAAAACTGCACTGGAACTTGCAGCTGCAGAGAGGAGTGAGAAAGTGTGAGAGAAAAAACTCTGCAGACACCAAGGTCAGTGAAGAAGGAGCAGGCGGAGGAGGTGCTCCACGCATTGGATCAGTGATTCCCCTGCAGCCCATGGTGAAGACCATGGTGAGGCAGGCTGTCCTCCTGCAGCCCATGGAGGTTAACAGTGGAGCAAATATCCACCTGCAGCCTGTGGAGGACCCCACACCTGAGCAGGTGGATGTGCCCAAAGGAGCCTGTGACCCCATGGAGAGCCCACGCTGGAGCAGACTCCTGGCAGGACCTGTGGACCTGTGGAGAGAGGAGCCCACACTGGAGCAGGTTGGTGGGCAGGACTTGTGGCCCCATGGGGGATCCATGCTGGAGCAGTCTGTTCCTGAAGGACTGCATCCCATGGAAAAGACCCATGCTGGAGCAGTTCATAAAGAACTGCAGCCTGTGGGAAGGATTCACGTTGGAGAAGATTGTGGATGACTGTCTCCCATGTGAGGGACCCCACACTGGAGCAGGAGAAGAGTGTGAGGATTCCTTCCCCTGAGGAGGAAGGAGCTGCAAAGACAACGTGTGACGAACTGATCACAACCATCATTCCTCGTCCCCCTGTGCCACTTGCGGGGAGGAGGTAGATATTTCGGGAGTAAAGTTAAGCCCAGGAAGAAGGGAGGGGTGGAAGGAAGGTGTTTTAAGATTTAGTTTTTATTTCTCATTATCCTACTCTGATTTGATTGGTAATAAATTAGATTAATTTTCCCCAAGTCAAGGTTGTTTTGCCTATGACAGTAATTCTGAGTGATCTCCCTGTCCTTATCTCGACCCATAAGCCTTTCATTATATTTTCTCTCCCTTGTCCAGCTGAGGAGGTGAGTGATAGAGCAGCTTTGAAGGGCACCTGGTGTCCAGCCAGGGTCAACCCAC
>VYXH01012046.1:492877-519067 GCA_013397275.1 Burhinus bistriatus
CAATGTCTAGCAATTGTGAGACCTCTCAGCTGCTTATAGAATATTTCATCTGCCTCTTCATCCCGGTTGGGTGGTCTATAACAGACTTCCACCATCATATCTGCCTCGTTGGCCTTCCCCCTGATTCTTACCCATAAACACTCAACCCTATCATCACCATCATTAAGCTCTAGACAACTAAAACACTCCCTAACACACAGGCCTACCCCACCACCTCTTCTTCCTGGCCTATCCCTTCTGAAGAATTTAAGACATTCATTGCAGCACTCCAGTTGTGCGAGTCATCCCACCACGTTTCTGTGATTGCAATTGTATCATAGTTTTCCCACTGCACAATGGCTTCCAGGTCCTCCTGTTTGTTGCCCATGCTGCATGCATTAGTGTAGATGCACTTCAGTTGGGCTATTGATCCCACCACCTAGGACAAGCCCTAATTCCTACATGACCATTCTCAGGTGCTTCCATGGTTTCTAACACATCAATAACCCTTGCATCTTTGCTGCTGCATGGATCTTCATCATCTACCTCCACTGAGATAGCAGACTGAAGGACCTTGCTAGCACACTGTCCCTCAAAAATTGGTGTGCTGCCCCCAGGCTTAACTCTAGCAAGCCTGGTTTTATCCCTTTCCCCTTCAAATCTAATCTTTAAAGCTCCTTCACATGCCATCCTGCTCACATGCACAAATTGTGGAGGACTATGGTTGAGTGAAACTCTTTCCACTGATTTGAATGAACTTTGAATGAGATCCAAGTGGGGAAAAACTTTTTGCCTACACAAACTTCAGCTTTGCCCATGAGAAAAGTGTCACATCGTTGCCAAGTAAGGCAATTTCTCTGTGTGGATTTTGCATTACTACCGGTAGTGAAATGAAGCCAAAGTTAGCAGTCATTTGCAAAATACAGTCAAATCTAAAAGCAGATTTAGGTACCTGAAACATGATTTAAGCAAACTGTGGTAATCTCAGCCGAACACTATGATCCGTAATACCCTATTAATTGCCACCTAACACTAGAGGCACCTAAGCTTATTAGGCACCTACCTTTCTAATCTGTAAGCTCCCTGGATGCATGTAGTTTGGTGTCTAGTTCATGACTAGCTGGAATGACATCTAGCTTATGCCAAAGCTCTTTGGGATGGCATACGCTCACTTGCAAGACGTCCATCTCTCCCAGCATAGCAGGTGGCTGGAGGAGATTTAATAATAACAGAGGTCAAACTAACAAAGCTCAAGCCTAGCTTCTTTCAAACTGGAAATATTAGAAGAAGAAAGCAGAATATGGGCATGTTCCAGCTTTTATACTCTAGTTTTCAAGTTCTTACCTCAAGGGACAGCCAGGTTCAACATCCTCCTTAACCTGAAGCAGTTCTTACCCTAAGTTGTCTGTTTGCCATGCTGCCCAGTAAATGAGAGGGCTTCCCAGGCCTCCTGTCAAAGCAGTGATAGCGTGTAGAGAGGAAGTGAAAGACCAATGGTCTGAGAGAAGAACAGGCAAGATGCAGTGTAATTTTTAAACTTGAGTGCCTTCAACATTCAAATGGGAGATCTGTTTCCTGCTTCAAAGACCACTTACATTTTATTTTAAGCAGTCATCAGAAAAAAAACCCAGAAACTGAAACTTTGGAAAAGTGGCTCTCCGCAGCTACTCTGAAGAGAGAACATCAAACTCTGGCTGATAACTCAGGTGCCTGGACTCTAGAGAGTGGAGTTCAGACTAAGCCGGTGCTTAACTTTCTCCCTTGCCTAACTTGAGGCAGCACCATGCTGAGCATGCAGGTTTCTCATACTGCCCTGACAAGTCGCTAATGTTTTCTCATGATCTGCATTTAATCTGTATTTAACAACCTGTAACTATAGGAATGGAGCAGGGTCATAGAATGAGTGAACGTTGCACAGATACTACCCTGAAATGTTGGAGGTGGAGGGGCTTAAACACAAAAATGAACTTGCTAATCCCAACCCTGCCAGTGTGGATCACAGTGTCATACTAAAATTTAGAACAACAAAGCACACTTGGCAATAAGTTCTTAAAACAGTTTCAAGATTTTGGAGGCACGTGTCAGGGCTGAGACACCCTTCAAAGCCATGGAGAGACATGCAGGAGCACGTGCTTCTGGTTTTTGTAGATCCCATAAAAGTGGTGTTTCTCTGTCTTCTCCTTAAATGGAGAAAAATCTCAAACCTAAATAAACTTGGAGCTACCCCTGATTATAGCTCTTCCCGATGAGAAATATTTTTCAATGTTTACTTTGGTTTTCTTCTAGCCTTAGCTTGTTATGTTGTTGTGTAAGGATGTAAGGCCATACAAATGATCCCTCAGGCCATGCTAGAAGCCGTGGTAGAGTAGTCTCGGATGGTAATCCTGAGAGGCCACTGCATTCCTTCCTGGTGCCACATTATCAGTTAAGGAACTGCTTCCATTAAAGTCTTAATGATAAAAGATGCCTGACTAGCTCTAATTGTGTTACAGAAACACTCTAGCCAGAGCAAAATGAGGAAAATCTTAGTACACGTAGGTGAAAAACTTTTTTTTGCAGCTGTATACTTGAAAATTTTGGAGAGAAAGGATTATTTCCTAACTATTCATATTTGTATTATTATGGTATCTGAAAGTCTTATTCCTGCATCAGAAATCTTATAACAGAATCCCTGCATACATGCCTTTCCTCTCCTATCAAGTCCAACAAATGTCAAAAACACCTTTCTCTGAAAGAGCTAGCAGTGTGAGTACATGAAAAATTAAAATCCATTCAAAATTTGCCATGTAAAAAAGCCCTACTGAAAATATCTATATTGTACATTCCAGATGAAACATTTGCAGTTTGAGATAACTGATATAGCAGCTAGTTATGAATAAATTTGGAAATACTAAGGAAGAATAAATCATATAAAATACAAAATAGAAAATAATTACTCAAAAAGTCATTACATAGTCTATTTCTTTTTTAGAGAAATGGGGTTTAGAGAGTGAAAAAAAGGAAAAAAAAAAACAAAACAAACTACGGAATATTTGTACAGTTTGGCTTTATCTTGAGTATCTTCCACGTACTGTAGTTGCTAAAGTTAGCAGAGTCCAATTAAAGGAGGCAGAGGTCCAAAAGACGGGCTTCCAAAGAGGCAGGATTCTACCAACTTTACAACAGCAGCATTGTTTCACCTAACTCTCCTGATCACATTGTTGTCCCTAGAGGCAGTAATAATTCCTGGGCATGGCCTCAGCTTAATAAACCCATCAGTGTTCAGTACCTTCATATGTTGCTTCACCCTATGTCTCATATTTAATGATAGCCCTTACTCACTGAAAACCACCTATGCCACACATTCGCCTAAAAAAGTGTATGTGTTTTTCCCCCTAAGAGGAAAACAAGCTACAAAGGCAGACTGAATGGTAACACACATACGACCATACTCTAAAAATTATTCAATTATATCATATTTAAATATAATATATTGAAAAAGAGGGGAAAAAATAAAAGAAAACATACTACTGAGCAAAACTAAGCATGAAGCATGATACTATAATGAAAATTGCAAAAATAAATTTAAAAAAAACCACAAATGGGGAAAAATTATAATACAAAGATATTAAAATTTGAAAGGTAATAGAGGAAATTGTCACTGCAGTCATGGAAGGAAGAACAGCAGGTCAGGGAGATGAGGAAGTGGGAAAAAGATCAAGGAAGTTTGCATATGTAGGGATGAAAGGGAAAAACAAAACTGGAGACAGTGCAATGTAATAACTGCAATAAATTCTATTTCCTCAAAGTTTTTCCAAGAAAAGACAATGAATGCACATCTAGTACTGTACAATGTTGTTTATATGATTCATACTTTCTGAAAATATGTAGGCAAGTAGAGGCAACTCCCAGACAATCAGTTTTCCAGAAATGATTGAAATTTACCACACATATTCCAAGCAAGAAAGTTGAAACATTTTCTTGCAAGAGAAAGAGCCACAGATAATTTGCAAACTAAAACTAAAACTCTCTTCATTTTTGCATAGATACTTCCTGAATGAGATTGTATGTCTCATACAGTTTTCACAGTGAGTCCCGTATTCTGCACGCTGAAAGGGCAAGATATACAATATAGCAAGGCAGGTCTTTGTCTCTGTTGACAGTTCCAAAGGAGTAACTTAAATATGACTTGAAAGACCATCTTTAGATTCCACAAAAGAGAAAACGATGAATGAAAGCAGAGATATTAGGCTTAGAAAAGAACTCAAGATGCCATCTACTCTACGTTTCTGCCTTAGGAAGAATGACCTTTATCTGAGATGTATCTGAGAGGTATTTGCTTAGTATGTGTGGAGATCTTCACAAGCTCCACAGGCAATCTATTCCAGTGCTCAGCATTGTTAGGTACCGTGACTTCACAGCTTATTCATGACCTCAGAAAATTCTGGCCCAGTGAATTCTTACAATTGTTAAGGCAGGGTCAGGGCTGTGATCTGTCTGTATCACATCTGAGTATACACGAATTTACCAGTTCTGCAATCATTCCTAGCCAAGAAGTTCAGAGCTAGTCTGGAACATCTTCAGCCATGCACTGCTGTTCCGGGCATATTTTCTGTTTTGTGTTTTTTTTAAGATGGCAAATAAAATTTCTTGGTTTTCAAAAAACAGCCAGTAAATGTTAGCAAAATCAGAAAAAAAAAAGTTTTACAAGGAACAATATTTTCCTGAGATTATCAAAACTACTATGAAAACATCTCTGCCAGAGTTGATACATAAAACCTAGAGACCTCTTGTGGGGATGATGGTAAGGCAATGCACAGAACTTCAAATGTGGGTTCCTGGTTTGAACAGCCTGGCAGCCACAGTATGATGCACAGGAATTCATGGTTCCCAGAAATCAAATGATTTTGAGTCAGAGATAGGAGGAAACTCCGGCCTTAGGTCCAAATTACCCACCTATCTGGCAGTGAGGCCTAGCTCCTCAGTGCTGAGCCAAAAAGCCAGGAGAGTATCCAGCTATCCTTAGAAAGAAGGATAACCTCTTTTAAAACCTCTTTTTGGTCTTTCTCATTTTTTATCATCCCTGGTTCTCTCCCATGCACATGCATTCTGGCAAGAGAGGAAGAACGGGACAGTATAAACAAACATGACAAAGTAACAGGTACAGCATTGCCAGCTCCAGCAAATGTACAAATTAAGCTAAGCTTACTGCAAGAATTCCAGTTAGGTCACACTACATAGTCTCATTAAAGTTATTACCACTCCTAAAAAGTTTGTCCTGCCTACATTTGATCAAATTACAAGTAGCTTTCCAGCTGCAAAGCAGTCAGTCAGGCAGCAATATTCTGCAGCTATGGAAAGCACCTACTCCCAAATCTCAATATTCACCACTGAGCTTTGGGTCCAAATGGAGCTGAAGGATATCATCCCTCCCTAAGATCAGGGCTGAGAGATTTGTGAGCTAAAATTCACTGCCGGTAATAAAGATCAGCTACTCCTATCTCCTGCTGAGCTTGCTTATATATCCCCTTTCTTTTTTCAGATATCTACCTCCTGCTACGTGTACTGATTGCACACACTTACATTGACATCTCATGGGGTGAAGCTTCTACCACTGCCTTGTATTTCAGTTTGAGGACACCTTGTCAGGTCCAGTTCCAACATCTGTTAATTTTGTGCCCCCAACTTTCATGACTGTCTGTAGTGTCTCTGCTCTTGCTACTCCATTGGCTTATCTCTTTCCAGACCTTGTAACCTTTTTCCAGAGTTCTCGAGGAAGGGAGAAGCGCGAAAGAAAAAAACCAAGAGCTACTGTTGCTTTTTTTTTGCAAGTTCTGAATTGCAGAGCTTTCTCCATCTCCACCTCTCCCAAAAGAAGTGGCGGTAGGTGCTCTAATAATGAGGAGCACTGGAGAGTTTTTTAAGTCCCTGCTTGTACCTGTCACTGGTTGTTTTCTTCTCAGGGGGTGAGGAAATGGGGTGGCAACCAAGCAGTGGCATAGGACACAGTAGGAAACATGGAAGCTAAGTGTCTCATGTCATTGCCAAGCTATTTTTGACCCTAAGAGCAAATGTAAAACACAGATCAAGAGATAAAGTCACCTAAACTTGCTAAACTGCAGCTCTCCCGACTACCAGCAGAGAAGGCAAGCAGGAATCTCTAAGCAAATGGGTTAATACCGCTCTAATACAGTGACTCAACATGATTGAGCCCCTTAAGTATGACTGCTTTGACTAATGAGTACTTAACACTTAATTATAGTATTCAGAGCACTTAATTAAAAAACATAATTAAGACACATCACACAGGAAGGTCAGCACTATTTTGTACTTGTGAAAACTAGAGAAAGGAAATTACTTGAATAGGGCCACACAAGCGAGTCAATGACAGGCAGGGATGCAAAATCCAGGCTTTCTATCTAGGGCATGCTCTCGTGGATTGTACTGCATCTCAGCAAATATTAGCATCTCCTCCAGTCACCAGGTATAGCGATACATACACAAAAATGTCTGTGGTGAATCATCTTCCTGTGTTGGGACTTCACACTGTATCTCTCTCTCTCACTCACCCTGAGGAAGCCAGGTCTCTGATCAGTCTCTTTAGACATTTTCCATGTCTAAAACTAGTTTTTCAAACAGATTTTGGAGACAACTCAACTATATCATCTTGATTATCATGTCCATTTTTTTAGAGGCTTGTGATCACTTTTAAAATATGAATGTTTTACCTTAATAATGAACAAAGAATGGCAATTTATGTCAGCTGAGTTAGTGGCCTAAGGGCTGTATTATATCACTGGTTTTGCAGTGTGTAGTATTCAGCAAGAATGCACTGATCCATGGCATAAATATCCAGCAAAGAAACACCACATACTTTGACTATGAATAGCACGAACAGGCAGCAGCTATATCAAGAGTTTGTTGCCAATAACCTTTATAATTGCAGGGAAATCCCAGATTCAGTTTAGGGTTTCCTTCTTTATCCATGGACTTTGGAAACGTTACTACATTTAATGGCAGACAATACAAATACTATTTCATAGTTTTCTGGAGAGTTTTTTTTTTTAAATGTAGTGCTCTTGATCTTTACCAGCTGTTGAGTCAAATTTGGCATAAGCCTGTTTCTTTGTGTACAGCCTGCAAACAATGTGGATTGTAAAATGAGTAGGGCACAAATACAATTTCAATTGCAGGCTGGGATTCCCCTATGCTTTTACAGCGAAACTTGGTTGATAACTGTGTTTGCTATTGGGTGAGGCATGGAGACTAAGCCCATTGTATTTAACCTTTGAATACCAGAATATCATGCGAGCTCTAAAGCCAAACGATTAAACTAAGGAAGGAGAAATAAATCATAATACATAATAAAAGCTTGGTCGTTCCTTTGCCATCACTCAGCCCACAACTGCATATTTTCATGCTGTTCAAATTTTCATGTAATACTTGCATAAACATCCAAAGTTCTTTTGTTTTTTCCTTTCCTGTACTGAACAGAAGTACAGTTTGTGGTATAGTAATGAAACCTGCATATTGCCTTATACAAGGCAATGCAAGGATGTCTTGCTGAATACTTATGGTAAACTAAGAATGATTCATAAAGTTGTAATAAGATCCAAAATCTAAACAGTTTAGTGTGAAGGGTTTTTAAGTCACATACCGCAAAACAGTTATGTCGCTATTTCCCTCTTAAGTACAACCAATGCTTTACTCTGATAAGAAGTACCCAAGGAGGTCAAAACTCCTTACAAATATTCAAGGGACATAGCCACCTTAAAATCTAGTCTGCTGGTCAAACTTAAACCTTATAAAACCCGCTCAGAACCTTCCGTCAATACTCACAGTTTGAAAAATGCAGAAAATGCAAATTAATTGCTTTTCATTGCCCTATTACTTTATGAATCATAGAATAGAATCATAGAATTGTTAAGGTTGGAAGGGACCTTTAAGAGCATCAAGTCCAACCATTAACCTAACTTGACAAAACCACTTCTAAACCATGTCCCCAAGTACCACGTCTACCCTTTTTTTAAACACCTCCAGGGATGGCAAATCCACCACCTCCCTGGGAAGCCTATTCCAATGCTGGATAACCTTTTCAGTGAAAAAATTTTTCCTAATATCCAACCTAAACCTCACCTGGCTTAACTTGAACCCATTTCCTCTCGTCCTATCACTTGTCACTAGGGAGAAGAGGTCAGTCCCCATCTCTCTCCAACCTCCTTTCAGGTAGTTGTAGAGAGTGATAAGGTCTCCCCTCAGCCTCCTCTTCTCCAGGCTAAACAGCTCCAGCTCCCTCAGTTGTTCCTCATAAGACTTGTCCCCCAGAACCACACAACCTCAGAGGTGACTCTGCAGAAGAGAAATCCGCTATACAAACTTATGGGAAAACTTCATAAAGAAAAAAACAATTTTCTATAATACTCACTTGTAGCAATAGCAGCTACAGAAAACTTCTGATAGTTTTAAAATTACAATATCCCATTATCACATTAAGCAAATTGCTAGAAAAAATGGCATTGATTCTCTACTTTGTAATCTGATGTGCTTTAGCCGAAGGCAGCACACATATATTGCACATAGACAAAGGCAAATTGTAACCCCTGGTTAGTGACCCTATAAAGACCATTGAGTTATAAATTATGGAGAAGATAAACTGCTCCCTTTTAAAGTAACTCAGGTAGGAATGGGATTGAGGCCACAAATTGTGGTACATTACGTAGGGAAATTGAAGTTTCTTCTGAAGGAAAAGGAAGAAGGAGTTTCGCCTAACAAGCTACTCATAAGACTTTAAAGTTCATGTGGCTAAAATGCTTTGCACTAGATTGAAAATGCTATGCTGGCAGTAATTTGTCCTGTTGAGATCATTATTGTTCCCAGGGAGAAAACATTTTTGTCTTAAAAAGTCATTAATGTATTCAAGATTCTACTGAATACAACTAGCAGAAATATTACATAGAGAACATGAACTGAATCCTATCTCTAACATCACAAATGATGGATTGATTCCGTTACACTGGAAACAATGTATGTCCCCTGCAAATCAAAAAAATACACCTTTCTCAGTTATCCAGCCTTCAGTACTGGAAAAGTTGTAAGACAAACTCTTGAAGGCAAAAAAAGGGATCCAGTCTACCAAACCTCAAGGTTGCAGCTGTATCTCAGACATCTAGCAAATCAGCGTTCTTAACATACATGCCTAAAATATGACAGAGGAAGGTGCCCTTTAAGGTCCCCAGAGGTAAATCCTATCCCCTAGACTGAATCCCACCAAAAAATGCTGATACTGCTTTTTACATGCTAAGCCTTACACTCTTTAGAGGGATAAATTAGAACGGTAAATCATTTCTATTTTAAACTCTCATTGAAGCAGACCAAGGAGCATAAATTACTTAAAATACATGTGTTTGCATTCATAAACATAAGTACATAAAAATTCTTGAAAAGTGCTCATGTACATCTAGAGATTAATGTCTTAATACTGTATTTTAGTATTCTAAAAACATTATCTAAGTGGATAGAGACTACAGAATTTGAATGCAGGAATATTAAACAACTTCAAATATAGAGGGGGTTTTTCCCTCAATCTAGTATTTTATAAGCATCTTTATTCCTGATATTTTCTAGAACACACATATAAAATATAGAATAAATTGCTGTAGTGTGTACTAACTTAATATCTGGGCAGTACCACCACATTTAGACAATCTTTAGTATGTCTCATTGCCTGTCCTAAACTGACATCTTCAAGCAGAAGTCCGTACAGACAGCCAAGTTCCTTCATGCCATCAGTTCTGCTTCTCTGTAGCAAGTACATAGTTATCATCCTCTACTAAGACTGAAAGTCAGGTTCCCTATTATTTTATCCTTTTTTTATTTATCTTCCAATTTACTCTATTCTTACAGTTTCAGAACGCCAACAGAAGCAGAATATCTCTGTACTGCCCCTTTGTGGGGATATTTGGAAACATACAAAATTCAAAGCTATTAGAGATGGTATGGTTCACACTCCACTTTTATGCACATACATAAGTCATTAAATTTAATACTGCACTTATATTCATCCCACAAAATGAAAAACAGGATTTGTCCGTTCTCAAGCCTAATTAATTTATTCACAGGAAAGCCAGTGTTTTGTATATTCCTAATATAATTAGCAATTTCTGAAACTTCCCGTACCTCCCTCCCTCATCTCTTTGGCACCAATGCTGTTGTAAAAACTGATTCTCCAAAGTAATGAATACAAACTAAATAATTTTTTTCAAATACAAAAGACATTAAAAAAGGTACTAACAGCAGCAGTTGGAAATAGTATAAGATGCATTTTCTTACTGTCTTCCTAACTGTCATCTTTGCCACTCTGGATACTTAATTCAGAATGACAGGATTATAAAGTGAATGTTCAGGACAGCTGAAATATTTTTCCATTTCACTTTCTTGCTTTCCTTACAATTATTTTGGCAGAATACAACTACTATATTAAGAGATAGCAAATAGGAACAAGTAAGAGATTACCTGAGAACATGAAAGTCCACATTCTTCAATCCTGGGAATAATCTGACAATCAGAATTCCAAAAAAGAATTATTAGAAGAATCTGAACATGAATACTTATCATCCTAAATTGAAAAAAAAAAAGCAAAACCTCAGAAGAAACCTTCTGCTCTGACAATTCTCCCTCTCATGCCAAAACTTTAATATGAATTTTAGTCCCTCCCACAGCACCTCTGAGCTCCTCCCTCTAAAACTTTCCAAAGACAGAAAATTGCTAGTTGTGGGAAATATAAAGCATGTTCAACTCATTTCTTATGTTCCATAGTGAAAAATGGGAAACGTGAATTTCTGAAAATCACAGTAAAAGCCTTTGCTTTCTGGATTTCATCATGTCAGCATTAGATCAGTTTTAGCAAATTTCTTTTCTGTAAATTCTGTCTACAAATGGGAATTTTGTTTCTAGAGTGATGTACCAGGCAAGTTCACTGGAATCCAAATGCATTCTTATGTCTACTTATTTTCCTGATTTTTCTGTCACATTGAATAAAAAGAAAAACAGCTTTGCTGAGGGGGTTAGTCTTGGAAGACTGGTTTCTTGTTTTTCAGCAGCAGGAAAACCAGATTCTTTTACTCTAGAAATCTGTGCCTTGAACTTTTTTCACTTATTATTTAATTGTATCCACAGAAGCCTCTTGTTCTATAGCCCATCTCCAGTTTTTGGATCTTCAACACACTCGGGAAGTATGCCTGCTTTGCCAAAGAAGCTCAACACCACCAGTTCTGAAAGTAGGGTACGAGTGAGTCACGACACCTAAATACCTGTTAGCATAACAAAATGCCCAGGAAGGCTTTTCTGGGTGCTACCTTGCATAGTCCCACTACGCATCACAAGGAACAAGTATTCCAAAAAACACACTCTCTGGCTCATATGGAGGCTGTATGTGGTGTGTTATACTCATAGGTGGAACAGGGAGTTATTCCTCCATAGAGAGGGCTTGCTTACAACTAAGAGAGATATCTTTCAGTAGGACAGTGCCAGAACCCAAGTCCTCAGTGCTCTTGCAATACCTTTTACATCAGTTAAAGTAGGGAATACACAATTAATGCCATCTGCTAGGATCTAGCTTTACCAATATTTTTTTAATAAACAGGTAAAAGATAACGTCTACTCTGCTAATGTACCTACTTTACTTGTATTTTAAATACTTTCATCTGAGTCCAGTTTGTCAATTTTCCAGTAAGACTTTATTTTTGGAAGAGAAAGAGCAGTATCAATCCCAATGCTGAACAAATTGTTATGTAATTATTTTGGTTAAAAAATAACAATTAAATTTTGCCATCTATACATAAAATACACCAGATAAAAGATCTGTCCAGTCCGCTTTCCTGTGCCTAACAGGATCAGTAGCAGATGCCTAGGGAAAATAAGAAAGAAGTTAAATATGCTACTTCTGTGGATTATTTTAATGTATATGCTGCCAACTTCTAATGACCTGGATCTTATGAATATCCTGAACTGAAAGCCATGTGCATATCACTGTTTTTAATAGCTGTTTCTGGACCTTTCTTACATGAAATTGTACAACAGCTCTTTGCATCTATTTATCCTTTTGGTTTTCAAAACTTCTTGTGGCAATGAGTTACACAATCAAACTGTTTATTTGCTCTGTTTTGATTTTAAAGCTGCTTCCGAATTATTGTTGGGTTCCCCTCTTGATCTTGCTTTAATAGAAATAGAGAATATCCATTCTCATCTCACCTTTGCCAAAATAGTCACAATTTTATTGATTTCTAGCATATCTCCCCTATTTTTTCTAATATTAAGAATATACCTCTTCATTTTTACTACACCCTTTTGTAAGACATGGGGTCTCACACACAATATTCAGGTGTGAGCAGAACAAGGATCTTTTACACAACAGCATAGTGATGTTGACTGAATAATCAGAAGCATGATGTGCCTCTACCAAAAAGCCATTTTGACTCTCCTTAGTGTATCATTTACCACTATGTCTACTGCAACAAGCTGGTTCAGCACACACCAGAGTTAGTAGTTTTGCAACTTTAATTTCAATTGCGATTTATGGGACCCTGTAGAAAACTGTTTGATTACTGTTTCAGATATTAGTCTTATTCTTTTGGATTATTTGTTTTAAACCCACGTTTAAAACCACAACATAAACTTATATCTGAGACAATTCCTCCAACTCACCCCTCAGTATGTTCCCCTGTAATGAACTTCACTGCAACCAAGCAAGCACTTCGTTTTTTTATTGCGTCACTAGATTCCTTAAGCAAAAGGTGTCCTTTTGTATCTCCATTACTAGTCAGCTCTGTAGACTTTTTAGGAGGCTTCCTTCTCACCTTTGGTTGAAAAAGGATGGTATTGACCTTTCTTAAAAATATTGTGTTGGGAGCTGCAAAAAGATGTTTTCTTACAGGTGGCATTTTGGGCCATATCTTATATATGTACTGTTCTGACTTTTCCCTACATTACCTTTAAAGAAGTTCCTTGTGCCTGGAAAGCTTCTACCCTTTCAACTGTTCCTTTTAATTTCCTTTTGGAGACTTATTCATTTTATATAGTTCCTTTTTTACTTATACATTAGCATAGCACATTTTTTTGGACATTGAATTTGTGCCACTATTGAAGAGCAGCTTTTTGAGCGGCTGCCTGGAAAGGGACCAAGAGTTCTTTCTCTTCCTATGGGGTCTGTGATTACTTGCTCCAAGCAAGTCATTTGTCATGTTTACAAATTTAGTTTCTGCATCAAGCCCTAAGGTAACACTCCTCCAGTTTCCATACGAATGACTGATGCTGCTCACTTATTAAGTTTTCTTTGCTCTTACTGTTTCTGGTATTTCTTAGCACACCTCTGTCACCTTCCAAATAAAGTGGTTAGTAGCACCGGTCTAACAGTATACTCTTCTATGCAGGAGCAGTGCTTCAGTCCAGACAGTTTCTGTAATACCTGTTATTAAGTTCAGCAGGCAACAACCTTATTGTTACTTACATTATTTGACAGTAAGCTTTTCTAAAATCATGTCTAAACTAGCACAATCTACTTTACCATTCCTACATAATTTGTATCCTGGAACTACAGTGGTCATCCATTGTTTTTATTACATGAGGTTACGGAACCCCCATTAGGCTAACATTCCCGCTAAGAGCTGGGCAGTATAATAGACCCATGCCATGTTTTTTGAAAACATTTATGTAGAAGCGTCTGAGCTTGCAGCCCAGAAAGCCACCTGTATCCTGGGCTGCACCAAAAGAAGTCTGACCAGCAGGTCAAGGGAGGTGACTCTGCCCCCCTATTCTGCTCTCGTGAGAGCCCACCTGGAGTACTGCAGCCAGCTCTGGAGACCCCAGCAGTAGAAGGACATGGACCTGTTGGAGCGAGTCCCGAGGAGGGCCGCAAAGATGATCAGAGGGCTGGAGCACCTCTCCTATGAAGACAGGCTGAGAGAGTCGGAGTTGTTCAGCCTGGAGAAGAGAAGGCTCTGGAGAGACCTTATTGCAGCCTTCCAGTACCTAAAACGGGCCTACAAGAAAGCTGGAAAGGGACTTTTTACAAGGGGATGTAGTGATAGGACAAGGCGCAATGTCTTTAAATCGAATGAGGGTGGATTTAGATTAGATATTAGGAAGAAATTCTTTACTGTGAGGGTGGTTAAGACACTGGCACAGGTTGCCCAGAGAAGCTGTGGATGCCCCATCCCTGGAAGTGTTCAAGGGCAGGTTCGATGGGGCTTTGAGCAACATGGTCTAGTGGTTCCTGCCCATGGCAGGGCGATTGGAACTAGATGATCTTTAAGGTCCCTTCCAACCCAAACCATTCTATGATTCTATGATCTATACATGTGAAATTTATATGGGCACTAGCACTTAGGCTCCCTGATCAAATGGGGCTCTAATTCTTGATAATAATTCTTGAAAATAATTTATTGATAACAGATTTCTTTTATTCCTTGTTCCTCACTACACCTTACCTATATTTTAATCAACATTTGTGTTTGACATTTTTATTAATTCATCCCTGAAGAACTGATGATAGCAAATTATACACTATCCTGCTTCTACCAACATTCCCTCCATCTTAAGAATACTTTAAAAAACCCTTACTAGGAAGTGCCTGCTTTTGCATTTTGGTAATACAGACACTTTGCAACCTAAAGCTTTATTAGAGCACTGGTCAAGGATATAGAAAAGCCAAAATCTAAACATTTCTCAATACAACTAGGTTTGAGTCCGAATCTTGCATATTTCAGGACAGTAGCCTGGCTGCTCAGTTTTTTAATAAAACGCAGAGGTGGACCCTAGAGTACAGGGCAAAATCCTTCTCCATTTTCTATTGGGTCAAGTCTGATCTCTGGACCATCAGCCCAGGTCCCGTCTTCTTAATTGCTCTCCAGCTTCACAAATTTTGCATGCTTGGCTACACACTTAGCCCATTTCAAGAGTGACCAGTAATATAATTCCACTGTAGCTCAAGTGTGTTCAAGGAGCATTACATGGAAATAAAACTTAGGACAGGGGTATCACCAGACATATCTAAGCAGCCAGACATGGATTTTGTGACTTGTCATGTAGGAGTTTAGGCACACATTTCTACCTTGGCTACATATTTACTGCCTTTGTTGAAATGAACATGTCAATGCCTAGGCTGGAAGCCATGTCCCTGTCACATCCACACTGGAGAAGTCCCAGCCTTCTTTGAAGCACAATAGCCATATTCACACTACATTTTGTAAGAGTATCCTGTGGTACAGCACTACATACTTTCATGTCTCACCAACGCAGCCACGCATATCTTATTACTATTACTCCAGCTGTCTTGAGATGAAGGGCCATGGCCAGCACAGTCCCATGGCTCCTCTTTCAACTTAGTGTGCAGTCGCACTGCCTGCACCAGGCAACAGACATCCTGCCTCAGGGCCACTCACATAAACCACAGGACAGCTGAGTGTTTATAACTTAACAGCTTCTTGTCATGTTGGGCAAGCTCTGGAGCAGAGCTGCGTAGGGTGCTACTATCACCACAGCAAAATATTCACAATAATTCAGAACTACTTGGGAGCTGCGCTTTTCCAGGAGTGTGCCTGTCCAGAGTGAGCCTGCACAGCCAGGGGCAGGTACGCAGTGGAGGGTACCAGCAAGGCACATAGTTCCCACAGAGCCACAAGACAGGTTGGTGAAGCAAAAGCTGCCCAATTGCTCCTGTATCCAGCATGTTACTGTTTCATTGTCCATAAACAATCACTCCTTATTTCATCTACATGATCCAAGGCGACCCTCACTCTCTTCCCCCACCCTGTCCCTTTCCTACAAGAGTGACAAGTATTCAGCAATGATAATAAACATTACAGTAGGCAGCACCTTAGAAGCATTGCCTACAACCTTTAGAAGCAGTCAAAACACACCCAGAACTGCGGTAGAGGCTGGAAATATCATTCATGCACAAGTTTGCAGTACAAGGGCCGAATGAAGTGCCCAGTGGGATGTGAGAAGGCTGCTGTTTCACCTGGCTCATGAAGCAGGCACTTAGAGCTAGACCCAATTTGATGACATTACACAGTTTTTGCAATTATCCTGCATTTGGGCCCCTTTGAAAAATGCAACTTTCAAAATATGGCCTTAAGCAGAGGCAGGTCAGATGCACCAGATACCTAGGGATTAAATCCTATGTATGAAACTACTATTAAAATCATGTACACTGTACTTAGGCAGCAATGTCTAGTTAAGAAGTGATTTACTTCCAGATAGAACTACTAATAGTATTGTGTCCAGTGATATTGCTTCCCTGCCAAAGCAAGTCAATTTCTCCTGTGAGTAATCAGGAGTTCCTTCTTGTATCTACTTCTCCTCTCACCACCCACAGTGCCAGGAAAGCATGGAGCACTGCTGGAAGATTGTCCCTGCCCTCACCCTTGTCCTTCCAATACAAATACCCACAGTAACACACTTGTCTGCCGAGTACACTCAGTGGACTGCACTGACCCAAACAGACTCATTGCTGCTCCTCTGGACTGGTGTCAGCAGTCACTAATCCACTCTGTGAAAATACAGTTTTTTACTTAGTACAATTAGCATCATTCCCAAAGACGATGACCTCTAATTGGCATGGGTTTTTTCCCGTGTCTGATTACTCTAGTTTTAGTTTCTTCTGTCCCAGTTGCTCCGCTTCTTTTTGCGTAGTTGTTTTAATATCAAAACTGGACTTAGTTTATGCTTTTCCTTTACATTTTTTCTGAATCTTCCCTTTTTGAGGAAAGGTTAATGCAAGGGTATGCCAAATGTGAGAGCATCTGCTTGATACAGCTTTGGAGAGGGCAAACCTAGACTTAGTAGCTGGTAAGAAGGGGAAAACAAGAAGAACATGAGGATTTTGGATATTTGAGAGGAGCCTGTGGGTCTACACAAAACTCATTAAAGAATGTGCAGGGGAAGGGGATCAGGAAGGAACAAAGGTGGAACAGACGGAAAGGAGCCAGTTGCATCTAAAGTGTCTGATTACTACACATGACCAAGCTTTGAGCATGATGAGCCCAGTCTGTCCTACCTTCTTATTAAATCCTTTCTTAATTATCTTGCTGTCATCTCAGTCTACCCCACGTGTGGAAGCACTACGAGGACGAGATGCCACCACTTGGAGGGACAGGCGGGACTGCATTCAGTGCCAGGAACCAAAGTCAGCCCTGGGGTGCAGGCACCCGTGGCTGGTGGCATCAGCAGCTAGAGTGGGTGGAGGTCTTGGCCACAGCTGCTGGGATGGGAACGATGTGAGTCCCAAAAAACAGCTGCTGGGGGGGGAAAGGACATGAGCGAGTGGTGGCACCTCTGGGAAAATGTGCTTAAGAAAGGGCAAAACACTGCATGGCAGTGAAGAGTGAGGCAAAAACTGTGAGAAACTGCAGCCCTGTGACCATCAAGATCAGAGAACAAGGGGAGGAGGTACTCCAGGCACCAGAGCAGAGATTCCCCTGCAACCTGTGGACAGACCACAGCAGAGCAGGTATCCACGCTGCAGCCCATGGAGAAGACCATGGTGGAGAAGCTATTTCCCTGTAGCTCACGGAGAGAGAAGGAGAGAGGAACCACTGTGTACCAACCATACCGCCACCATCCTCCCTGCACCACGTTCAGTTGGATAGAGGAATCGGGACTGAAAGAGTAAAGTTCAGCTTGGGACAGGAGGGGAGGAAAGGTGTTGTTTTAAGGTTTGTTTTTCACTACCAGAATCTATTTTCATTGGCAATAAATTAATTTTCTCCAAGTCAAGTCTGTTTTTCTTCTGACAGTAAACAGTAAGCAACCTCCCTGTCTTTATTGTGACCCAAGAGCTTTCTTGTCCTATTTTATGCCCCTGTCCCACTAAGGAGGGAAGTGAGCAGCTGGAGTTTGGCCCTCAGCTAAAGTTAACCCACCCAGGTATCAGACAGGCAGGGGGTACATGCTGATATTTGAGAGGACCCACAAGCATAGGGTGCCTGTGAGATGAGTGGGTGTGTGTTTGCTAGCGCACATCAAGCTGGACCAGCTGGTGAGTAGGAGACCTGTGGAGCAGGTAAGAGGGCTTGGGAACTGGGCAGGGGTAGTGGACAAACAAGCCATGCTGATGCTTGAGGGATCTGTGAACGTCCAGGTGAACAGAGTGAGTGGTGAGTGGGTGTGTGCTTTCGCTAGTGAGCTTCAGTCCTGAGGAGGACAAGGGGACTTGACTGCCTGCACTTACATGAGTCCTGGGCGGTAATGTATGTGGGTGCTGTTGAAGGCAGTGTGTGTAGCCAAGCCATGTCAGTGTCCTCTCTGTGTGTCTCTCGGACACACACTCAGCCTTGCTGCTGGTTGAACTTGCAAACAGGAAAGCAGCAGCTCCATCCATCAGCCTGAGACAGAGACCTCCAGGCCTCAGGACAGCCCAGGCTGGAGGTACCCCCATCCCCAGAGCTGCTGGAGGAGCAGCCCCTTATAACACATCCCTTAAGAGACATTTAGCACAATCAATAGTTTGAACTGGTGTGTATACAATTATCTACATGACGCTTTTGATTTACTAAGGGATCACCAGTTGGTGTTTTTTTCATCCCCACAGAATCTGTGAACTGTTACCCTTCTTTTCCATCCAGATCTGTTTATAGATACAGCCTCAGGTATAAGCTGGGTAAGACAAGCTGAGCAACTCTTGCAGCTGAAGGGCCAGTGCTGCTCCTCCTCTGCACACTCCCAGCAGCACTAGTCTGACACTTCAGTAAGACGACTGAACTCTTTAAGCTTGCAAAAAAGTGCAACTGCCTGTATTCTGAGCTTTCCATACACAGAAAATTGGCTACAAATTACTGACTTATAGATCTATCACCTTCTGTGCCAGTCAACAATGCTCAGTTTTCGCACTAATAACACTGCTAAATATTTAAGGGTTCTGTTTAAAATATTGCAAGTTAGTTGTTAATGACAAATCATCTTCTTCAACATCATTTTATTCATCTTGCACAGTTCTATTTATTTTAAAAAACAAAACAACACAACCAAACAACCCAGAAATAAACAAACCACGCATTTTTTGCAAAGATCCAAGTGCTCTGAATGACTGCAGATATATGGACAGAAAACAGTTCTATCACTTATCACCTTGTCATCCATCTTTTCTGGATTGGGGCAGGCATTCATAGATAAATATTTTTTATATACATCTACATATTTGCAATATAGCTGAGCAAAACAAGCTGCAGCATTTACTCATTTTCTCCCACTTTAAAATGTTTCCAGATACATTTATTCTGCTTATTATTCTGTATACCTTCACAGAGCAAAAAAACAAGTCATGAAACATCACTTCATTCTGGATTCTACTTGAAATTCATCTGGAAAATACTGCACAATATATACAGATCATCATCCAAGTATAAGTGAGTGCTCTTAGACTTTGATGGCTGCAGCTGCTTAATCTGCAAATTAGGCACTTTTTCCTCAGAAAGGAATCTGAAGCCAACTTAGATACTAGGGCTTCCTATATAGTGCATGGAGAGTGTGCAGAGGTTGAGAAGAGGGTCCAGAACTGCACGCATTCTAAGCAGAACTGCCTAGTGCTAGACTATAGGGAAATGCTAACAAGAGGCTGTGCTTAAACCCTTTGCCCCCTCAAGAGTTCATGACTGCAAATATACGCCTTTGTTCACTTTTCAAATGTCACAGTCCTCTTAAAAGGCAATTATATCTTCTCTTAATGCACTTAAACACTGGAAAGAAAAAGTAAAGCAGGGCATTTTGCATTAATAGTGACTGGATTAAAACCAAATCATGCACAAACAGTATCAAAGCAGAGACTAGATACATATACAATCCAAGGTGGCTTCCACTTGTGCATGATCCATCTTTTTCAGACTATTCATCTATGCACTGACAGTTCAAAGACAGGAGATACACGTTTAAAACCCCTCCAAGCTGAGAACAACACTGGCTCGAAGTGCTCATCCTCTCAGGTGAGTCCTCTGATCCCCAAGCTAGTACATAAAACATGAGCATCAGCACTTTATTTAAAGCAGTCAGAGTCACTTTTTAAATCGGACCTGATCAAAACCATGCATTAAACATGCTCCTTGAACAAGGCTTTTAGGTAGACCACCACCTAGTTCTTCCTAGACTCTTGAGGAAACCTAACTTTCAGCTGGTATTAGGAGACTGCCTTAAAAGAAAAAGCTGGAAAGATTGGAGCCAGCCAGAAAAGTGAGGAAGCAAAGAACGGCGGATATGATACAGAAGCACAATAAACTAGACAAATCAGCTTAACACTTATAGAGTGTTATTACCATTATGCTCTTAAAATGCTGTTCATGACACAAATATCTGCTAAATGGATACTAGCTGGTACTTTAGAAAACTGATGTAAAGGCCAGTTAAAAGAATGAATTCTTTGAAATGGAAGACATGCATGATCTATTTTCCAGAAATGTGCATATTTTTCCTCTTTGCTTTTATTAATAGGTGAGAAAAGTTTTGGATCTGGAATACTCTGTGTAGATTGTACAGGACAGCTGGGGAAACTAGTGTACCCAAAGGATTTTGTCTGCAGATCTTTCACTTTACATTTTTCCCTAGTTGAGAACTCTTGTACATTACAATTAACATTTTTAATTTTTCCATATTGACATTTTGTTTGCAGTAATCTAAAGGTACCATTGACTCTCTTTGCTTTCAGCAGCTGGTTGAAAGACTCTTAGGTATCCTTGATTTTGTAACGTTAACATTAGTGGCGGGAACAGCCTTCTGTCTTGAGATCTGTAACATTAATTGAAGGTGGATTGAAAGTAGTTTGGAGACAAAGATCAGTACAGATTCAATACGGACAATATGGAAAACATACAAATTTAAGAACATTAAGTATACAATAAACACAAAATAAGACAAAACCCCCTGTAAAGTATCAGCTTTCTTGGTAAACTATTGCTAATTAATCCTACCAACCCCTCTGGACATATTTCTCTGTTTCATCTTTTCTTATACCTAGTAGGTAAGTTGTCACCTTTGGTCTGGTAGTGTGTCCAGCACAATGCAACTTATATCTTCTACACAACTCTAATGAAAATATTAAAAACAACTTCTGTCTACATACAGTATACTCAGTTGTACAAACTGAATACAACTAAATTAATAACATCCTCAGTAAGATTCGAAAGCACAGAAAAAATATTTTATTTCTTCCATTGCAACAAAGATTTTTGGGCTGAACTACACACTACAGAGTTCCCAAGTAAATGATTCACTTGAAGTCATTGTCATGAGACCTGTATAATACTGGAATAAGGAATTCATCAAGTTTCACAGGAAGTCATGGGAATATTCTCTTACATACACAATTGACTTAAAGTCCTCCATTTTAAACTGAATCTACTACAGCAATCAAACGTTTCCTAGACTTTAAAGCAATTTCCAGAATAATCTCTCCTTGACCAGAATGTAATGCTGTATCCTCCATACCTGTTTCCACAGAAATTAAAATTTTACTGTATCCTTTTTTTCCCACTATTGAGAACAACTTTGTTCATATCTTCTTAGACCTGCGTACATAATTTTGCTGTGACTGGAGCTGAAAGAAATTTGGTTGGGCTGATGTTGACTTCTGTCACCATGGCTTGAAGTCCTACCCAAGAACAAAATCGGCCCCATTTGACTCAAAACTGTTCTTCCTGGGTTCAGAAATATATTGAGCCATCTTCATGATATAGTCAAACTTCCTGTTTTAAAACTGAGACTTGAATTACAATAGGAATTTGGGACCTTTACTATGCTTTTCTGACACTCCTTTCTTCATCACTACAGTTATAATGTAACTATTATAAGTAAACGTGTAGAACTGTGTAAGAGGCTGCTACGACAACAAATTCAAATTGCAACCATCTTAGTTACTTCAGTGGGGAAAACAAAAATCCAACAGCATTTGTCCCTCAAAAATTGTATTCACTACAAGCTAATTCTTGGCTACTTTTAAAAATAAAATAAAACATTACTCAAGAAATACCTTTATCTGTGTCTACATCTCTCTTGTTGATTTTTTCTTCGGTCTCCTGTGGTATTCTATTGCTGACATTTAAACAACTTACTTGAAGTAAAATAAGAAGCTGCTGTATTCCAGAAGTCCTCTAAAATAAATCCCATTATTGTAAGTTCTGTTTCACTAAATCTAATCAATCCACTAATAATTGTAAAGGCATTCCACTGCCTCCTTGCCCTCTGGAAATGACACACTGGTAAATCAATCCTTTGAATAACCCTCAACCTAGTATAAAAAAGTTTCTGTTTGGGCAGTGGACTGGCACCAGCCTCCTTACTCTAAGGCATTTATCTGAACTCTATCAAGCTCTAAAATTAAAACCCCACCAAGTTCCTTCTCCTTATGTCATCAAACATTTATTTATTTGAAATACAATTTAAGACACAGAATGCGATTCACCTGCCACTTAAAAAACCTTAACATTCACTTAAAAAGTTCTGTACGTGTGGGCTTACGCATTTGGAAGACAGTAAATCTGTGCCCATACTTTCTGAACTGTTGCATAACCTCTTTGGTTTTATACTTAACAACAATCCTGCTAATGAAAAGGAGGAAATTAGACTCTGGGGAAGTCCAGTGAAACAACCCATTATCTGTGTGGAAGTAAAAAAAAGGGAAGAATTTTTTCTAGAGATTGTATACACCTCTTAAGATCATCCTATGCACTGTGGCTATTGTCCACGTCAATAACAGTGAAAATTTAGCAGCAATATGTTTCCCCTAAGCCTTCTAGTGGTGCAAAATCAGCACTGGTGACCCCGGCCAAGACTTTTAAAAACTATCTGCTTTACCAATCCAGTCGGCCAATTGATGGAGCTATGGAAAAACCTACAGCAAAAGTATGTACTCTGTAAATCAGGTGTTCAGTGCAGTATATGCCCCTTCAAACTCTTTGACCTTATAACTGCTCTTTGTACTGATTACTCATAGTCAAGGATCATGGATCTTCCTTAGCACGTGATATCAGTAAGATAAGACTATTTTAAATAAGTTTCTCAATTATAAAACCAAAATACTTTTTTCTCTCCGCAATGCCAATTATTTGCTGTGCTTGAAGTATCTGTCATGCAAGCAATACACTTCAGTGGCAGGGAATCTCTTACCCTGAAAATTTAAAAAAGGAAGGTGTTGTCTTCAGAGGATTAAGCTATTTTCAGCTTTAGTACACGTGAGCAGCATAGCTTTTAGAAAAGAAAAAAAAATACGCATGCACTTTTAAAATAAATAGGCTATGACTAAGACCCACTAGCTGATCCATCTCAAAGGCATTGTAAAAATTACAACAGGCATGGAACTTGTGCAACTTAATAAAAGAAGCTTGCTTTGAAAAGCTAGGCAATTTCAATCTTTTCTCTCATGCAATAGAAAGAGAAAGCTTGCCTCTTTAAGGCCAAACTCTTTAGTTATGCAAATTACACTGAAACCATTAGATACACAGCTACCATTAGACAGCTGAATGACTAACGACTCCACCTCACCTTTCTGAAAGATTCTGAGGGTAAATGAGGTATTTTGAAGATTAACATTTTTGTTTTCTCCAATACCACGATAAAAGCATTACTCTGGATTTCACCAGCATATCTAAACCAGTAGATTTTGCTTATATGTATCTTCTTGCAGGAGGAGCAGAAAGTGTCTATTTGATGTTGCAAGGTGTTGAGTTTTCTGAATCCAGCTCAACACAGTATTATAGCACCTGTTTTAATGGTAATGGTTTAATTACTTCAATAGAGCTATGCATGTTTTATATGCTACCTGCTAAGGCACTTTAGTAGATATGGGCAATTGTTCAGTACCTTCCTGCATTAAGTTGTACATAAAAATATTCCTGGTTAAACTCAAAAAAAATCTCATTTTTCATCTTCCATACAAATACCCTAAGAGTGGGGAAAGAGGGTAGGAGGATTTGCGTGGGCATACCAGTGCAAATTTCTCAAATTTAAAGAGAGTCCAATCTTTAAAAAAAAAAGATAGAAAGATATATACACACAAACACACACATATATATATACCTTTTCTCTGTCATAGTACCCAGAATGGGTACAACTGAAATGTATATTTTTATAAAGCAAAAATTGAAATGTGTATTTTTATAAAGCATGCAATTCCACTAAAAGGATCCCATTTTATGCTCTGATATGATACAATCATTAGCCAATCCTAGCTGCTTGCTGCTGCAAAAGCAAGGCATAGTCCTGCTACCCCTACTTCCTTCAATCTCAGCCTTGCTCATCAGACTACCTGCCAACATGATTCAGTTTGTTGACCTATCAGAAAACTAATCCATCCTAATAAACTGAACAGCTTCCTTTGGGTCAGCTAGCAAGTTAGCTCAGATACACAAGAGACTACAAGGACAAGACAGGAATGCATGACTGGAACCAATGTGGGAGAGGTAAGGAAGGACGTGAAGCTGCTTCTTCCATAAGACAACCTGATTTGCATACAATTAAAACTGGCAACTGCAAGATTCTCCAGCATAACAGGCATTCCTCGGAGACAGAGTAATTTATTAAAAGATACTCTCTACCTTATTCTACAACTTAATATATTCCTAATTCAAATTATCCTTTTCCTTATGCACAGTCAACCAGTTTTGATTCAGCTAATTTAGCTAAGTATTTATGGCCTACTGTCTTCTAATTGTTAACATGAATGCTTTTATTATTCAGTAGTAAATCACTTGTAGTATGGACTCCTCCCACCTAACTTTAAGATTATCTAAGTGCTGAGGATTTACATTACATCTGAACCAAAATAACAGTTTACTTCTCCTCTCTCCTCCCTTCCCGGCTCTTTCCACTTCATATTCAGTAACACAATTTCAGTCTTCCCTCTGCCTTTGCACAGACTCCGGCACTCATTTCATCAAAAATGAATAAATTCAATTAATCCAAGAAGAAAAAAAAGAAAAATCTATTTGCTGCATTAGTGAGTTAAACAAGCCTACTCTGAAATGAAATGAGTACCTAAGTTGACTCAAGGTAAACGAAGGGCTGTGGCGCAGGGCAGGGAATGGAAGCTGGGGAAGGGGAGGATGTCAGGTAGAATACGGTTTTAAATTTCAGTCCAGCAGTTAACTCGGTTCAAATCATCTCATGAAACTACAGCCTCAGTATGTAACCGATCTCCTTTGACTGCCTCCCTAGTGAACAGGGGAAGATAAAATCTGAAGCCTCCATAGCCCTATTTTCCCATTTCACCTCCAAGAGACAGGGCCTAATTTCCAAACCAGGATACTAAAATAAAGTAACCCAACAAGTCTGACAATATGACCAAAGCCATAACACAGCAGTGAGGGAAGTCCCAGAGCTGGGAGTCCTCAGCCTTCTGCCACCTAACTGCCACTTACACAACGCAAGAGAATCAGTTCAAGCACTTTGCACATATAGCAATTTGGTTGAACACTGGCATGCTTTCTCAAAAAAACAGGTCCTAAGCCAAGAAAAGATTTAAAGCAAAGTAAAATCTAGAGCCCTAGAATTCCATTCTTTATAGCTGCTCTCTTCCTCTTGTCCTTAGTCCTCTGCCATTGTTACTTAAACAGTTATTGAGATAAAACTGCAAACTGCTTCTCAAGCACCTAAATTATTGCCTTCTATCTGAAGCCAACAACAGAGCCAACTTTGAATTCTGAAGCCAAATCCAAATAAGCTATGTGAAATCTCACCATACATACTAACATACTTTGCTTTGTGCAAAAAAAAAAACATTTTCACGTAATAGAGAATCTAATTCAGGAACATTTGGAACATCTCTGCAATATTTCAATTCATGTTCAAATACAAAAAGCTGATATAAATATTTCAAAAAAAACCTTGTGTCTTTGACAATTACAGCTACAAATAAGAATAAGCAGGTAACTTTCTTTCAATCTCCCCGCCTCTTTCCAAAGATTAATTATGAATTAGCAAAACGTGAAGTTTCACATGGACCTTATTTATAATTTTATGTGCATGGGTTCCATACTGATGCAAAGATCTGACTGCCAACTGGGGCTGTGTATAGTAAAGCTGAATATATTGATATTTCTCTTAGGGCTTTTAACTTCTTATCTTACTTACTGCTGATCAAGTTTACAAAGAAATTGGATCCTTTTCTATGAAACCTAGCAGCACCAGTAATGCCATCTGTGACTTGGAGACAATGTGATTTCATCAAACTACTTACTTTATAGAATCATAGAATCA
>VYXH01012047.1:0-14201 GCA_013397275.1 Burhinus bistriatus
ACCACTCCACACAGCTTGGTGCTATCGGGAAACTCAACCCCAACATCCATGTTGCCCACAAAGATGTTAAATAGTACCAGTCCCAGTACCAACCCCTGAGGAATAGCACTCATCACTGCTCGCCACTTGGACATCGAGCCATTGACCACAACTCTTTGAGTGTGACCATCCAGCCAGTTCATTATCCACTGAGTGGTCCATTGGTCAAATCCATGTCTTTCCAATTTAGAGACCAAGATGTCATGCAGGACAGTGTCAAATGCCTCACACAAGTCCAGGTAGATGACATCTGTTGCTTTCCCCATATCCACCAACACTGTAACTCCATCATAGGTGGCCACCAACTTTGTCAGTACAAAGATTTTAACCAGTCTTACAATAACACTAGTGGATAAGTCATTCAAAACTTCCTCTGGTTTTTTTGGGTTTTTTTTTTTTTGCCTTTTTTCCATTTCTGTATCATGTCATTTATAATGGGGCACTGGTCTGGGTCTCAGTCTTAGGAGTATAACCAGGATACCACTGGAAACCAGTGTTGTTTCTTCTGAAAACAAACACAAATTGACTGTGGTTTCTGAGTTGGTGTTAGCCTGTGAAGCTTTTCCTGATGACTTAATAGAACTTTGTTTCTGATTCAATGAATTGGTAGACTGCTTGTTGTTGGTATTGCTGCAGTTGCTATTCAAAGTTTCTTCCAATCTATTAATTATTGGAATGTAGATAGGCAGCTGCTTAGTGTTTTGCAGTTTATTTAAACGTTGAGATGTTTATGAGATCAGTGAAGGGAGGGAGAAAAAAATTTCTGCATAAGCAAAAAAGGCTTGATTAAAGAGGCAGGGAAGTTAGTACGCCATAGTTCACTTCAATAATTTCTGAGATGCTCTGATTTAAAGAAAAATCCTCCTTTGGAGAGTGTATAGGCAAGGTTAACTTGGCCTGTGACAGAGCTTGGGATCAATACACTAAGCTTATATAATTTGCTGGCACAAGACCTGGTGAGGGAAAGCCTTAGCTACACATTGGCTCTTACATTGAAATATCATACGACGTGAATGTCAAGATTGCACAGTCCAGTCAGAAAATGCCACAGTCAAGATTTCATCCATCCTCTTTGTGGCATTGTGTCTCGCTATAAGAACATTCCCAAAGGTCTATTATTTTCATGTTTCTTTTTGGTTGCCCCTAAAACCATGTCAGTTTGCCTCTGTCATCTTCCCAGCCTGTTCACATTCATCCCCTGAGCAAAACTTCTCATCATTGCCAAGCTGGTGCAGTCCAGGAGCAAGGACTCCTCACCCTCCCTGTCCTTACCTGGTCTGGTCCGGCATCACAGGAGAGTGCAGGAAAGCCAGATCAGCTGTTCTTCCAAAATAATTGCAATAAGTAGTTGGAAGATAAGGTTATGAGTAAAAACATTCCTAAAACACACTGCAATGGGCAAAAGTTTGCACCACACAGGTAAAATCTGCAGTAGTTTTAACTGCTCATATTCAGTAACTGTCTACTGAGCACATGAGCAAAGGTGTTCCACTGCAAAGGTTTGAGCAAAGGTTTTGGCTTACTGCGTGCTGAAGGATGACAGATGCTGACAGGAATGGCAAAGATAGGACCCTTCATATGCCTCAGTATCTGTTCCCTGCTCCAAAATATAGGAATGCTAAAATTCAGCAAGCAAGAAGAGAAAGAAAACATCTTACATAGGAAGAACAATTTACTTTCCCTGAGCACAGGGTCATAAAAAAAACATCTTGATGCCTTATGCCTTGAACAATATGAAGGACAGATAACAGATTAAAACACCTTTAAAACAGGGACTTCACCTGGTTCTCAAGATTAGCTGGTAGCATTTAGGTGAATAATCAATACTAGTCAGATACCTGTCACGCAACAGTTCATCCTAGAAAGTTTATTTAATAAAATTATGTTTTTTAAAAGGGAATCTTAGAAGAGAAAGTATTAAGTGACCTCAACATCAGGCAAAATTACCCTCTCTGATACTATCCACCGGATTTTTTCAATTGTTTGAAAGCCTGGGAGATGGGGAGGGAAAGGTGAGATCGAATCTAACAAGTCTGAGGATCGAACATGTAGCTAATGACAGAAACAGATCTTTTGACTCTCACCTTTTCTGGCTAAAGCCTGGTCCCATGCAATACTGGAGCACCAGATTTGACACGGAAAGGAGCCTGGTCAAATGCACTCTAGCTTTTAGCTATAAAGTCTTCAAAATTAGTCTGAGGGAGAGGGAGAAGTGATACAATATAAAGCACATTTGCATGGCTTGATACAGTCTTATCTATCATATTCAGAATTGCACAGTATCCTGAGGGAGCATCTGGTTGCTTTTTATTTATTTTTTATTATACTTTTTCAATTTAAAAGCTATGGGGTACTGATACTTTCACATTCTTGTAAAGCATTTACAGGGAGATTCAAAACTGCGAAACTTTATGCAAAATGATTTACATTTCAAAGCAGTAAAGATGGCTGTTTCGGGTGAGATCACACAGAACTATTAACTAATAACTTTAATGAGCTTTCTTAATTGTGTAACTGAACTTTGATTGAGGTCCTGTGTTGAAAAAGAGCATCAGGCAACAGTAATGTGACTCTTGATTTTGGACTTAATGAACAGAGCCAGAGAAACACAAAAAGGAGGTAGTCAGTTCATTTTTATTTTTTAATAAGGAATTCCTTGATATAGTTCATTTCCCAGACTGTATCAAAGTGTGATAAATATCTCAGAAAGGTCAAGAAAACAATTTTACATGTTCTCATTCACATTCAAGCGTATAAAAACTGCCAGTTCATAATTATTTACTTTATTACAATTTTTGTGCTAACAAGCTGTAATTTTAGAGAAGTACTCCACACGCACAGCATAGTACAATCACAGAGCAAAAAGATGATACTTTTAGCTTACATGTATGTATAAATGTATACTTGTACGCATGCACTTTACTTTCCTATACGTATCACAGTGAAGAAAATTTGTACAGAGGGATGCAAAGAAGGTTAATGAGGTAATCCTGCAGATGTTTAGAGGGAATTCCTATACTGGCAAAGGATAAAGTATGTAGGCACTGGTTGTTTAAGCAGGAAAAATGATGTCGTGTTGAAGAGTGACCCTGATAGTTCAGCACAGTGCCAGTAAGGTTGTCAGTTAATTAACATCCCACAAGTCTAAAGAAATGTGGGAAATCATTTTTCTCTGCAAAAAATCATCTTGCAGTGAAAAATACCTTTTAATGGTATAATTTCAGTCAGATTTTTAAACAGTAACATTGTTTAACAGATATATAATAATAAGCAATAATAATAAAACTAACAGAAAATATACATTAGGGATGAAGTTGTATCCTTTCAAAATATTCTCGCACTGAAGGCCCAAGGGAGACCCTGCTAGTGATGTTACCAGACATGTCCTGAAAATACTGCTTCATATTTATTAAATTTAAACTGGACCATAAGCACCAGCTGGTCAAAGTGCACTGTAGGTTTCTCCCAATGTTCACCTTGTACTGCAGAGAGTCAGAAGTCTTTTAAGTTGCCCATATTTCCTTTGCTAGACATTTTTACCTTTTGTTCATTATTTGTACAATGAGGTAAGGTTACATTTTTTGCATAATGAAGATAAAGTCTTTTTTGCACAAAGCATTCAAAGCTAAGGGTGTAGTCACAGATGTGATTAACAGGAACGATGGTACTATCACCTTGGTCAATGTAAATAGAAATAATTAATTTAATTTATATTTTCTTCTAACCTGTAATTATTGACCCAAGTAATCTTTGTTTTTCTGACTTGCGATTTAATATAATTTATTATTTTTCCTTATTGATGTGTAATTTACTTCAGCTTAAATCTCAGTTCTGAATCTTGCTTGCCCACAAGTGCATAAACACACATGCACACACTTGCATAGATAAATGCATATCTATCTTCATCTGTGTGCACATGGTATTGCAGAAGGCAACTATTACTGTTTGAAGTGCTTTATTAACACTATTTTTCTTTATTCCAGGCACAGTCGAAAAATCCTTTTATCATCTTTTATACTGTCCATCTTCTACTTTATACTCCTCAGAAGTTTTAGTTACCAGGTGGCTTGGATAGCTGCAAAAAGCATTTCATATTTTTGTTATATCTAAAATGAACACTCCAGGGGTGCTTCTCTTCTACTGAACTTGTTTACTTTGTGCTTCATACATTAGGTGAATAAGATAGGAAATTAATTCCCTGCGTGCTAGAAGTATCGGTATGAAAGCACTAACCTCACAGACTGAGCTCTGAAAGTAATGATCAGAGCGCCCAAAAGCCCCTTTGATCTGAATTCACTGCAAACACCTAACTCACAGACCACTATACGTTTCCAGTTTTAACTTAGTGCCTAATGAAGTGAAGTTTATCTCTGAAAACCTTTGTCACAGCTGGACATAATAACTAGCGATACTTACTTGCAAGACTACAACTTAAGGGGGAAACTAAATGAACCTCAGCAGGTTGTCCTTCTAGGACAAAGTTGAAACGTGCTTTTATAGGTAGCATAATAAAGAATAGTCTTCATCCAGGTCCCCTGACTACATCATAAAACCAGCATGTAATTTGCCTCACATTATTAGTCTCTGCTTAGAAGTGTCAGAGTGGAAAGAAGACGGCACATCAGTCGAGAGTGAGATTCTTCCACAGAGTTATGAAAGGAGTAATATGTGTGCCATTCTCTTATGGCCAAAGAACACAATATATATGCAAGTCCAAGAGAATTGATTGTTCATTCAATTAAGTTTTTAACAGTCAAAGCACAAGGGCTGTTTATTACTTAGCCCAGTTACAATAATGCTAATGCTTACAATCCAAACCACTCAGTTTTTGTTGAGGATTGTTAATGATACAATAAGATCAGTAGATCCAAGTATCTGCTCTATTTCTTGCATGTTGAATCCCCACCCTTCTGATCATCCACAGTCTGAGAGGGCAACCGTCCTCTCTCAGGCAGGATGATTTGGTGAGTTATCATATCCCAAGCTGTTTGCCAGGGGCGTACAGTGTTGCAGCAGTCTGGAGTTTACTCAATACTATTTTTTATGTGCTTCAAACAGCTTTTTTGCTAAAAGAACTGTCTGATGGGATCTTAATTTTGGTTATACCATATTTTTTTTAATCTATGAATCCTTCTCTGTGTATGGGAGGATTTCTTTTATGATACAATCCACATGACTGCACACAGATGAACAAAACTTGACTCAAATTTAAGTTGAAAACTTCTTAAGCACTAGCCAGATGATTCGCAAAGCCCAGAGACACAGGTCAGGCAGTGAAGGCACTGGATAATTTTGCTATTAGCGTTAGGACCAGCTGGGCAATAGTCACCTGTCCAGACCTGAGAGAAAGTTACAGGTAGGAGTTCTGTTCAACTAAAATATTTGAGGCACCTTGTCAAGTTTATTAATGCTGTGAAGCCCAACTCCCAGTACCACCATTTGGCCTCATCTAGTTGGCTGTATCACATGGATTAAGGCACTTCAGTAGCCTTTGCTTGCAGTGTGCCTTACTCCGCAAGTGTCTCATACACACCTTCCATTGATGAGCACCTGCATTATTCTCTTTTTTTTTTTTCTTATTTTGAAATGGGTTGTTGAGGGACTTTGTTTAGTAGCTACCCTTGAAAAAGTCTCTTGCCTTTGGTGACTAAACCTGTGAAGTACAGCCTTTGGAGAAGGGTAGTNCTCATTCACACCTTCCATTGATGAGCACCTGCATTATTCTCTTTTTTTTTTTCTTATTTTGAAATGGGTTGTTGAGTGACTTTGTTTAGTAGCTACCCTTGAAAAAGTCTCTTGCCTTTGGTGACTAAACCTGTGAAGTACAGCCTTTGGAGAAGGGTAGTTAATTTAATGGATGTTATCTTGTCTTCTACTATCCTCAGTTTTAACCTGAAGGCAGGAATGAGTAAATCTCTTACTAACTGTGATTTCCACAGAATCTGTTGTACTTCTTCGGACATTCTGTTGCTTAAACACAGCCAGCTTACCTTATCTTGTTTTTCTCTCCCTCAGAGCTAGTTTACATGTCTTGGAAGTACAAAGATATGTTCTGTAAACCTTTCTCAGGTCTTTGGTTCTAAAAATTACATAAAATCTCTCTGTGTAGTAAAAGCAAACAAACAATTTGTTCTTAATACAAATTTTAATCAGAGATGCACCAATTCTTTCTTCCTCATCTGAGCCATTGAGTATGTGTATGGGCAAACAAGCTCCATCTATTTATAGCTGTAATGTATGCAATAAATGTTAAAAGGAATCTTTTCATTGACAAGGAGCTCCTTTTCTTGAAGATAATACATCATTAAGGTTTGCCTTAAAACACTGACGCGAATTGGAAAGGCAAAAGCTTAGTTTCATATTACCTCACAGAGGCCCAGTGGTGCAAACTTATCACAAACGTGATTAGCCCTATTTGCAGAGTGTATGGTGTTTATCTCTGCATTAGTTATAGCACTGTCTTGAGGAGACCTGCTGAGAGTGAGAGAAGAATAAAACCTAAACTCCTTTCCTGTTTGCAGTAGGAAAAGTTGTTTTGTCTCCTCTGAAGTCTGGAGGGGAAATGCTGGATAAACAGATGCTTCTACAAGCCCAATGATAATGACGGAAAATCTGCTTTTTTTGTTGCTCTTGCCATTCACAATAGGTTTTATTGTTTTGTTTCAGATGAAAATACATGTCCCTGCTTTGAAATGGTACTGTAAAATTGCCAGAGATCTCCTTTTGCTGCAGACTTAACTTCTTCCCTTTCCCATCCTCATCCCCACAGGCCCGTGACGGAGGGTTAGACCGGATCAGTGGAGTCATGCGTCACACAGCTGTATCATGCTGGCAGCCATTCCTGGGTCTGGCTGTGCTGCTAGTCTTCATGGGCCCCACTATAGGCTGCCCGGCCCGTTGTGAATGCTCAGCACAGAACAAGTCCGTCAGCTGTCACCGAAGGCGTCTGATGTCTATCCCAGAGGGCATTCCCATTGAGACCAAAATCTTGGACCTCAGCAAGAACCGACTAAAGACCGTCAACCCTGAGGAATTCACGTCATACCCTTTGCTGGAAGAGATCGACCTCAGTGACAATATAGTTGCCAATGTGGAGCCTGGAGCCTTTAACAATCTCTTCAACTTGCGCTCCCTGAGGCTGAAAGGAAACCGTCTGAAGCTGGTCCCCCTTGGGGTGTTCACTGGGTTGTCAAACTTAACAAAACTCGATATAAGTGAAAACAAGATTGTCATTTTGCTGGACTACATGTTCCAAGATCTACATAACCTAAAGTCCCTGGAGGTTGGGGACAATGATTTGGTTTATATATCACACAGGGCCTTTAGCGGACTGCTTAGCTTGGAGCAGCTCACCCTGGAGAGATGCAACCTCACAGCTGTACCAACAGAAGCTCTTTCTCACCTCCACAACCTCATCAGTCTCCATCTGAAACAGCTCAACATTAACGCTTTGCCTGCATATGCCTTTAAAAGACTGTTTCGCCTGAAAGACCTAGAGATAGATGCCTGGCCGCTCCTGGACATGCTGCCTGCCAACAGTCTGTATGGTCTCAACCTTACTTCACTCTCCATCACCAACACCAACCTGTCTGCAGTACCTTACTCGGCTTTTAAACATCTCGTTTACCTGACACATCTAAACCTCTCTTACAACCCTATCAGCACCATTGAAGCAGGCATGCTTTCAGATTTAGCGCGCCTGCAGGAACTCCACATGGTGGGGGCCCAGCTACGTACCATTGAACCACATGCTTTCCAAGGGCTCCGATTCTTACGTGTGCTTAATGTGTCCCAAAACCTGCTAGAAACGCTAGAAGAGAATGTATTCCATTCCCCCAAAAGCCTTGAAGTCCTCTGCATTAACAACAATCCTCTGGCCTGTGACTGCCGTCTCCTTTGGATTTTACAGAGACAACCCACTTTGCAGTTTGGAGGCCAGCCACCGATGTGTGCTGGCCCAGACAGTGTCAAAGAGAGGTCATTCAAAGACTTCCACAGCACAGCTCTTTCCTTTTACTTCACCTGTAAGAAGCCCAAGATACAAGACAAGAAGTTGCAATACCTAGTAGTGGAGGAAGGGCAGACGGTGCAGTTGATGTGCAATGCTGATGGTGATCCGCAGCCTACCATATCCTGGGTTACCCCACGTCGGAGGCTGATCACAACTAAATCAAATGGAAGAGCCACTGTGCTGGGAGATGGCACCCTAGAGATCCGATTTGCTCAAGACCAGGACACTGGGATCTATGTTTGTATTGCAAGTAACGCAGCTGGGAACGACACTTATTCAGCCTCCCTTACGGTAAAGGGGTTTACTTCGGACCGTTTCCTTTACGCCAACAGGACCCCTATGTATATGACAGACTCCAACGAGACAAGTTCCAATGGAACTAATGCAAACACCTTCTCTCTGGACCTTAAGACAATATTGGTGTCCACAGCTATGGGCTGCTTCACATTCCTTGGAGTGGTTTTATTTTGTTTCCTCCTTCTTTTTGTGTGGAGCCGAGGGAAAGGCAAACACAAAACCAGCATTGACCTTGAGTATGTCCCTCGCAAAAACAATGGTGCTGTGGTTGAAGGGGAGGTTGCTGGACCACGAAGGTTCAATATGAAAATGATTTGATGGTATCCTGCTAGCAGTGCTTTTTCTGTGGCATTAAAACCAATTAAACCAGCCTGGCATGTGGAATTGCTAGGCAGAAGCAGCTTAATGCAGCTGTCACTGTATTAAAAGGTTACATGAAAATGGAAAGACTATTTGTGGTTATACAGCAGAGCCTCCAGACCTTGAGGCAGATATGTCAGGGCCTTTCATAGAACTGGTAAATTGTACTAACTGTTTGCATCGCAAATATTGGCATTCTGGGGATATCAGCAATGAACCGCTGGCTCATGCTCATGGACAATTGTTCAACATTTTCTACCACAACAAAAAGAAAAAAAAAAAAAAAAAGCCTACAGTGTAGGATTTACATACTTAAAGAAAAAGACACATTTGTCTAAAACATACTCTACAGTGAAATTTGTATCTATAGATCTCATTTGGTAAAACCTTACATCACCCCTTCTAGTTGGTTCAACACCACAAAAAATTGGTAGTTTTTTTTAATCTACATCTATACTGTGTACATTTTAAAGCAATACAAATGAGAGGTTGTGCTTTTAGATATCCACCAATACTGACCCAAGTGTGATGTCACCCTCCTTTTAACTACCATCTAACCCAAATTAGACTCTTGTAGTTACCAATTAGAAATTACATCAGATATTTTTCTCCTTATGTAGAAGGCCAGAGATGAATAGTTGAGAGCAAAAACGCTCAGCTCTGTTGAACTTCTCTTCATATAAATATGAGGCACGTGCCTAGTTTTGATACAGAATGGAATATTTTTTATATCTGTGATATCACACTGGACCAGTTTACTGTAACATAGCCCTGGACCTCACCCAGGGAAGGCAACCCACTAGACATTGCTGGTATAGAGGAGTTGAGTTCTACCTTGAAGAGAGCAAGCTGTTTTTGTTAGCCCTGATTTTAATTTCAAAGCTACTGTTAAAATGTTAACATGTGCTGGACAAAAAGAAATAGCATAATACATTCTGCATACTCCTTGGGAAATATGGTCATCTTACTATTTATATAAGTGAATTAAAACATACAAAAGCTCTGCTACAAGGAATGAACTCTTCTCCAATGCCAAGTAAACTATGGTTGCCCATGCATAGTATGGGGATTATAACACTAAAATAACATTTAAAACATGATAGTCTCAAAAAGGCTAACGTACTGCCAGATATAATGAACCTCTAGCCACTGTCATTCTCATCTTGTATATTTGTAGATAACACATAAACACAAAGCTGATTTCCAAGAACAGATTAGTTAGCTATTCTTGATGCCATTTTAATAGCTATGTGGTTATGTTTCTTTCAGGGGCAGTATCTTAGAGCAAAAGGGGCAAGTTTTTCCATGTTTTAGGAAGCTTTTTTAATGGAGAGAAGACAGAAGTGTAACGTTAGTTCAGTACAAGTACTCTTTTTTGTTTCATACCTCTAAACAAATTCTCAAAAGGCTCAGAACTGAAACTTTATTCTTTATTCTTTATCGTTGATACCACTTTCCTTATTTTGAAATTCTCAGCAATGGGAAGATTCAGAGTTGTTCGGCCACCTCTCAATTTTCCAGCAATTGTGAGCCATAGGTTTGTTGCTAAGTGGTTGATAACAAATACAATTCATAAATGATTGGCATAACCTGAAGTAAAAATAATAATGACTATGTACATGTTTAGCCAATTTAATTTGAAAATGTTATAAGACAGAATATTCTGTGTCCAATCTTAAAATTAGATTTCAGCACTTCGAAACCTAAGTCAGGCTGACCTATAATGGGATGCAGGTGGTTTTAAAATTAGTATCTACATTCTTTGGCAGAGATTTTCTAACCAGGACAAAAAATCTCCCACTCCTATCAAAGGAAATGTGCCAAAAAGTTTTAAAACCCAGCTGTGCTCCCCAGGTGTACCCCTAACATAGCTGTAGGACCCAAGGCTATGCAGTTTTGAGAATCTCTTTTCTTAGTGGCTGATCTTTGGTTGCATTGTTGCTCCATTTTATGTTGCCAAACTGAGGAGGATGCAAGGGTTGTTAGAATTCTCTTCACTTTAGTCAGTTTTAAGTTTAGATTTGTGTTTTCTTACTTCCTTTTTTTTTGTGCTCTGAACTAAGTAGTTGGAGATTTGTGAAGATGCTTGAGACTAATCTTCTTTTTCTCTGACAGTTTGTAGAACATGAATGAAATGGAATAACCCCTGACTAAATTCTGTCACCAGGGAAATTATTTTTGCTGATATAATAACCACCGCACTGAAGTCCAAAACTCTATTGTACCTTAATGTGGGCAGTTAAAGAAACAAATGGGGATAAAAAAAAGTGTTTCTGAACTGCCCATTGAAGACATTTGCATGTGCCTTTCCCTTGTAATTGTCATTTTTTCAACTAGTAATCTATTGCCCCCGCAGTCATTTCATGTTAAACGTTAAAATCAATGTTAGAAGCAAAAATTCTCCTAAATTCTAGACAGTTGCAGCTGATACCTTCATAGTAAATGACACAATTAAAAAAAAAATTAAAAAAACTAGAAAAAATGTGCTTTTAGGATTAATTATGAATTGCTGAATTCCCCTATTCCCTGAGAATGACTCTAACAAGTGATTGCATTGTTAGTGCACTGCAAGGATTTCTGAGCAGTAATGTGCTTAGTTACGTAGGTGAAATATGTGCTGGTGATGAAAATCACTGCTTGCTCTTGCTGAGCACCACCTTGCAGAGCTGTCAGCATTGTGTGTATGGCCTTGAGTTCAGTCAGTATTCAGTTTTCAAGAATCAGTGTTCGCTCCCTGCCTCTAGCAATGTTCTACTTTTTGCAGGCTACTTATTTCGCCATAGACTTGGCAAGGCATATGGCATCTCTTAACAGAAGTGAGGACAGCAAGACTCAGAGACAAGCTTTTATCTTGCTCCACATAGTCTTCTTCATATGTATTTGTGGGACACACGTTCACTTTAGCCATTTTGGGTGAATAAGGAATACAGTGTCAAGATCAGACCTAGATAAGCACCTTTTTGGCAATTCTTTTAAGAACAGAATACCTGAATACCCACCCTGCCTCTTGAAGGGTTCAATTCTTCTCTGCTAGAGATCAAGGAGACACCACAGTTTATCTTGCTGCAGGGGAGAAAAAGAACTGGGTTGTGAGGAGGCATCTGACCCATATGGCTCCCCTATCATATATTCAGAAACAGGTGGACAGTGCATACCTGCCACTAAAAGAGGGAATTAAGGCTCTTCCCCTATTTCTGCCTTGTATACTGGCTGTCCCTCTCTACGCTGGCACAAGGCCCAGCCTGAACTTACCTGGTAGTCAGTGCAACAAAACTCTGAGAAGCAGCAATAGTTCTGCAGAAAAGCAGAAAACTGAAAATGTCAAAACCAGCAGAGTAACTTGAGAGAGCAGGTACCACTGTATCCTTGTCAGTCGTTCCTGCAGGAGCAGTGCAGAGCCTCCCATGAATAAGATTTGAAGTCCACTTCCAGAGACTGGTACTCCTCTTTCATAATGGATGGCTGTACAAGTGCTCAGACTTCCCACTAGTGAGTTAAAGAGGACACTGCAGCAATGTATTAAGAAAAGTGTTTGCAATGATGTAAGGACTAAGAGTAAGCAGTGCCCTATCTGAGCCTTATTTTTAGGTTTTGAGCTGGTTCTCTTCCCCCCTCCCCCCCCCCCTTCTTCCATTCTTACTAACTTGGTAGCCTTCTTTTCAGAAAGGCTTCATCCACAACATCAGCTCAGTTAAATTCAGACTGGGAGACTGCTTTTACCCTCTGTTCTCCCCTCCCTCACCATTCACACATGCTCCCAGTGACAACAGGGACAACAGTTCCAGATACAATTGAAATCAGTCAGGAGACTCTGAGCCCATAGACAACTGTCAATACAAGCTGATGACACTAGGTGCTTTTTTTAGTTAATTTTTTTTTTTTTTTAATTAAGTTGATATCATTGTCACACTGCCATTCGAAGTTTCCTTTATTTATGTGAATGGTAGCTATCTTTTTTTCCTTATTTCTTGCATCATGGTATTGCATCACTTATGATGGTAAATTATCCCACCATAAAGAAAATTGAGAAAGAAAGCTACCTTACACTTTCAACACCACAAATTTTAGTTGAGGCATATGAGACACAGTAAAAAGTGAGCATTAATATTTAATGGAAAGTCTTATCTAACCCTTGTGACAGAAGAAAAAACTGATGTGGAAGAACTTTGGAATGTAGGCCATGTTGCAACTGAATCACATCAACGATATGTAGAAATAGATTTTTCCTACATCAGGCCTACATAACTGGTTTAGATATTGGACTTTTCCTGAAAAACTTTCAGGATGTGTGAATGCCAGAATTCCACATTTAACCCATAAAAAGACAAAGCATTGGCTGAAAATCCAGTACAGCAAGCAGCTTCTGGCTGCCCAAGGACAACAACAGCTTCTAGCAAAGACAGCCAAGAAACTGCAGTCATATAGTTATTTTGCCTCATCTGCTACTGCATCCTGTGAAAAAAGGGTCCATTAGCCAGTAATAAAACAGACAATCCTTACTCATTTTTCTTCAGAGAGGGTAAAATTTGTGTAAATAAGCTACGGTCTGTTCCACCTCCATCCCCAGCAGTGAAACATCCATAAAGAAGTAAAGAAGGGGAAGTCTATTCTCTCCAATTTGCTAATTATCTTTTCCCCCTGAATGATCCTAGTCTACCTGGGGCTAGCATGATGACTGCTCTGTCCATTCCAATCCTCTCAGCTCACAATGTAGCTTGACATGGAGTAACAGGGAAAGGAGGACGTGGTCAAGCTGTCCCTCCTACCTGAACTGTAACTCTTGTCTTTTCAAAGAAAAGAACCAATGCAGCAGCAGTATCTTAGAAATTGCAGTCTGCTGCAGCTGATCTGTAATTTTGCTCTAAGACACCATGTGGGAAAATACTAGATACGTGCTTTCTTTCTGTATCTTAGGTGATTGCTCTTTGTGCTAAAAAGAACTAGGAGAGAACTAAAAAAAAAATTCATCCAGTAATTTAAAAGTTAATTGTGCCTGCAGGAGTTGAAAAGAGCATCTTTGGAAAAGGCAAAGGGCCTGATTGCTGGAGAATCACTGAAACAATGCATGAGATTTTTCAAGTTAGCTAAGCAATCGGGATGCCCTGTTCCTATCACCTGTAATAAGAATTACAAACTCCATTTCCCTTCGCAGCTTAGAAGAATCACAGCCATTTGGTTCAGTGATACACGCTCCCATTGTCTGCCTCCTAGCTCTGCCCTCTTCCTTTCTAAGTTTCAAATGACAGTTATGCCAAATGAAGATCTCTGGATTTGGTTTAGTTTCACTGCATGTACATGTGGCTTTTGGAATCTAGATCTCAAAGCAGGATCTTAAACCCTCTTCAAGCCAAAAAGAAAAATAAAAAGGAATAAAAAGCTTGAGAAAACCTCCTCCTGCAAATTAAATAAACCCAGCTTCTGTGAGGTTCTTGCTACTGAGATAGCTACATGCCAAAAGCAATATGCAGGTTGAATGAGTCTTTTTTTTTTTTTT
>VYXH01012047.1:26646-39002 GCA_013397275.1 Burhinus bistriatus
ACTTTATTAGTGATTTGAGGTAGATCAAGAGGTTGAATTTTAGCAGCACTTAATTTAAAGGCTTGCAAAGTGATTTAACAAAATAACTAAACTGGGACTTAATTACAGATCTGAAGATGTCAAGATATCAAATTAATACATATATATATAAAAGCAAAGCATATAAGCTTGCATGTGCACACACACACACATATAGGTCCCTGATTGCTAGGATCAGGAATTTCTTAAGAGTGGGCAACTCTAAGGAGCTGAAAGGTACCGTTTTTAAGTCCTACACATGCACAGATGGACAGAAAAGCATCCACATCCATAAAAATAATGTATATCATAAACATACAGGTGGAGAGGTGGATGGAAGAGGGCCTAGCCTGCAGTCAAGATTTTCCTTACTCGAATTCTCGAATTTAGGGCAAATACTCACAATGCATTGGCATTCCTCAATGGGCAGTAGTTGAGGCTCAAGAAGAATTCTCTTGCCCCGGCCTCGAGGTGTCATCCTGTGTGGCATCTCAGCTCAGGTACCAGCCACGGTCCACTGCGATCCAGAAGGGTCTTTACTAGAATCACTACTTATAGGATCCAAGATAATTGACTTTCCTCAGGGACTTTTCCACTGCAGCCCAGCTCGGGCAATGGACTATTCCAGTACTTTCCATCAGTTGAACAGGCCCAGGACTTGCTAGGACTTGGGGTCCTCGTACCTCCCCCTCTGTGGCAATGATCCATATGTTGTCAGTAGTGATCAATTATAGTTATTATTTTTCAAACGGTAAGAGCCATGGGAACCAGGAACACTAAGGGGTTGCCGTAGTGTTCTAGCCTGTTGCTCTTCACCTTTTCTTTCTTTCATGTTAGATCACTATGGCACATTCTGGTCCATTGTATTATTATGTGGCCCAGGTGGGGACGAAATCATGCCAAGTACCAAGAAGCCTAAAAGGGGAGGTGGGGGGGAGGTTACACCACCACACATATGGCAAGGCAATTCACAATGTCTGTACCTCACTCATGCGATTTAGGAGAGAAGCAGCTATGGACCACTTCTCAGTTCTGTGTGAGTTTCATGTGCAGTCTTAATCTATGTCATTGCCATGGCTCCCACCACTATCCTTCATCCGTTGCAAACATTCCTTCCTATAGTATTCACCTGTCCCAGCCAAACTCTTGCTTTCTGTTTGCTGCTGGTACTTTGGTACACTCCCACCACCCAGTGCAAATCACCATTTGCCAATACCAGCCTCACTTCCTGTCATGCTGATCCTTTTCTGCTACTTTTTGCAGTTTTATCCTTGGCATTATTGTGTCTGTATGTTGTATTTCAAAAGAATGTGATCTTTATATTTAGAAGTTCATTAATATTCAGAGACTGTGTATTGTACAACCTGCTTATTAAATAATGAGCACATGGCATGCAGAACACCCACTTGCTCCCTTGCATTAGTAAGAGCTGGTTGTGTCAAGCATTAGTAAATTTAATAAAATTGTTATTTCATATTCACCACATACGCCTTTGAAACCTGTACATCTTGTGCCATGAATGCATAATTAGCATAGGGAACACAGACCAGAACTCCACAGGCCTCTCTTTGGAACTTTATGACACCATTGACTATAAGAAAGAGTTCACTCGTCTCCAGTCAGCAAGAAATTCAATTGAATGAATGTCAAACGTAAGTACATGCAGCATACAACGCTTGAGTATAATTGTAATTGTGAGATTTAGTTGCTGCCTAGAACTAAGGTTTGTACATAGCAATTTAAATGTTAACAGACAATACCAAATTTTGAAATTAAATTCAAGTAATTATGAAAACTATGAGTGCTATAAATTGAATCTGGGAACAACATTTGCATATATCTGTCTCACACATTAAAAAGGCTGGACAGAAATTTCAGCTGAAAGTCTTGCTATTTCAGCTCAAAGTCTTGCTAAAGCTTTGACTGTGTGTAGCACCCAATCTAGAAGTCTTGATCCCATTCTTAGTACCAGAATTATATAGGTTCCTGTACACTGTTGTCATTTGGAATAGATTCCAGGTAGATTTTAAAAATTATTGGATATGGACAGGAAAGGCCTCAAATAATCTTGGCATTTTTCCATGCTTGAGCCAGATAAGAACACAAAACAAAACAAAACAAAACAAAACAAAACAAAACAAAACAAAAAAAACAAGAAAGATGCTGTTTTTCACAGTGTTATGATCGAATCGGTATAAGATCATTTTTATTTACCTGAACAGCCCTTATAAGATTCTCCTCTCACTGCCCAGCACCATCCTATTTCACTACACAGAACTGTAGCCACAAGTAGCACTTTACATCTTTATCAGTTTAGAATAGTACGTTGGGCTTTAATGTTGTGAATGTGCATGCCTTAAGGTTCAGTGCTTATAGTTTTGTGGCTGAAGAGCACACCACTTGCTCAGCTTTCTCCACCAGGCGGTTACCTTTTTCTCATGCATAAAACCTGCACTGCCTGGCTGGATACGTACCATTTAACCTGCTTTTAAATTAGGATAGTTTTAAACAAACAAATAAAAAGTATTTGCATTGTTTCAGCTACTGAAATATCTACCACTATTTGATTGTCTCCCCTGAAAACAATAAGATGATGGTCACTGCGCTGCAGGCAGGCTGGCACATCCTTTTTCTTGTCCAATGTGTCTGGCTTCTTAAGAGGAGTTTGGAGGCCACTTTTAGTTTCCCTGGACCATGAAACCACCAGCACCTCCAAAGCAAGGTCACAGGCCTCAAGGACAGCAGGTCTTCATCAATCTGCACATCTGTACTATCCACCAGCCCTCAAGGCTCTGCACTTGTGAGTAGGTAAGGCACAGCATTCTTCCAAGCACTTCATGGCACCACTGCTTTGCCAAAAGTCTGCCATGGCCCTGGGGGCACAAAGACAATAAATGTATCTAAATGTCAAATGGATCAGACCATTGGTAATATAATCATACCTCTGATTTTTTAGAGAATTGATAGGGTTTTTTTGGTTTGTTTGGTTTGACTTCTAGAGGTTGCTTTGATGGTGAAAGAAATTAAGAAGATGCTGCTTTTGACAGCATCTCATGCAGATTAAATTTGTAGTGGAGGTGAGAGGAAGGTGAGGCAATGTAGTCTGCCAAGGAATTCACACATCAAGCCATACCACTAAAAATAAGAAAATGACAGCTTGACTGTCATCCCCTCTTTCTGTCCGTGTCATATGTTGTGAGTGTGGGGCTTTATTAACAGGTGTTTGAGAGGCTACATCACGCTGTCTTGGCACAACCTTTTGCGTATGGAAGTAGCTAAATGAGCTGGTGTTTCTGTCTTCTCTGTGCAAGGACTTTGAGCCCTCTTGCTGTTTTTCTTTCCTTTGTGCCCTCTGCTTTCCTATAAACAAGAAAACAGAAAACAGACAGGCAGAAAATATTAGAGACAGATCCTGCTTAAGCATGGTAATTTGTGAAATACACAAGGAGATTTTTCCAGAGCAGCCTAAGAAATAAAATGAGTTCCAGAAAGGAAATAAAACAATATCAACAAAACCCTCTCCTGCACTCCCACACCCTTACCAGATCACACTGTAGGGCATCATTTTATCTATTTATTACAGTACCTAGATTAGCAGAGCAAGTGAGTTGGCTACAAGAGAGCAAAAAAGGACTTGAGAAGACTCTTGAGATTATCTCAGAGACTTAAATCTAATCATCTCTCTCTCTTTAGCTGTGTAATGCCTAACAAGAATTCAGCTGCTCAGGCAGGTTTTCGATTGCAATACCCATGGGAAAGAGTCCCAAAAGTCTAAACATGTATCCAAGCAATTTCTTCTACAATAGGTGGTTTTATTTCTATAATAGCTACATTATTATGATTATCTGGCAGTTTACTGCCAGTTACACTTACAGTGTCCTTTCCCAGCTAAGATGATACATCTCATTTTCAAAATTCCCTGGTGTTAGCACTGGAAGTACCCACTCAGCCTCTGACAGGGCGACTATTGTGTTCATTCGCAAGTTTGACCTGTGGTAGGTGACAGATGGAGACATAAGCCATGGACCTGCAGTTCCCTGGTGCCCTGCTGCTCTTGCCCTGTTACTGTGATTCTGAGGTTTCAAGGCTGGTGCTGAGTCACTCCCAACCAAGCGGCGAAGGTCTAGATCACATGTGGCCCTCAGCGGGCTCTTGCTAAAAGGCTTGAAGTACTCTGATGAGAAAGGGCATTCCTAAGGGCTGAAGGAATGCTACTTTGGTGTAACTTTACTGCAAGCAGATTGAATCATCTACCTTTCATTTCTTAATCTGTGAATTTTATAAATATCTGCAATTGCGCTGTTTGGGATGTCATGAATCAACACTTGCATTTTTATTTTTACCTTAATCAGTCTTGTGCCAGATGTGATCTAAGGTTTCTGGATATCTGTTCATCTACCTGACACGTGATATTGTGAAACTGTAAACTATGACGCTGGGGTTTCCCAGCACACCTGTCAGCACTCACCAGAGGACACGAGAGGTGAGCTGCACAGCAGGTAAAGAGCTGCACCCAGGAGAGACAGTGGCAACTGTTGTGACTACTGGTAATGCTGAAGGCCCGCTAGCATACAGTAAGGTACCACAGTGCTGAGCTGACACTAGTGGATTACAGCACGTTTATCAAAATCCTCTCCTTGCTATGTGTTGTTCTTCTATCTCATCACAGCTGCCTAGACCCAAAGAGATGAGCAAGATAGGGATTTGCTGTAGAAACTTCACTGAAGTAAACTATTGCTGCCATAGGTCATTGTGTGAAGATGCTAGATATTACTGGAATACAGGGCAATGATAGAAGGGAAGGAAAGAGTGGTACGATGCCTCTGTCTACAGAGTGCTGTTCTAGCATGTCGTGATGTACTGTCTCTTACCTGCAGGCTCTCTGATGCCCACAGTTTGCTCTCAGCAGGCTCAGGCTGCAGGATGGGATTAGGAGGGTTGAGACAGATTTTACACACAGTGTAAACCACAAGGAGCACTCTCCACTTGTTATAGTTTCTTCAGATGCCATTTTCACTTTGAAAGAGCAGCAGTAGGAAATCCAAGTCCTGTCTGAGTGATCAGGCTGAAAAACAGTAAAGATTCTGTCAAAAAAACATTTTACTGCTTACTCTTGTTGCTGCCCTCTCATATAAATGATTACAACATTTAATACATGCATGCACACTACTTCACATTAATACATAGTCTATACATCGGAGAACACATCAGAAAGAACTGTACATCTGTAGAAGTGAGAGGATCTAGATATCCCCCCTCATTTCTAGTTAACTATTTTTAAGTTAGAGTAACATAAATCAGGACTAAATAACCTTGTGCTCCATATCTCTCAGCTCTATTTCTAGTCTCCTCTGAGCAGAGGAATTCACTCCACGTATTTTGGTTAGTCTGTATAACAGTATTGTCAGGCTTGTTATTCTTCCAACTAGGGTGCAAGTCACTATCATAGCATTTCCTAATGCACAATCACATCATTTGACATGATGTTCAGTCTGATGTCCTTTCCAAAGATTTGGTTTTGCCACTCTGCTGTGGACATATTGTGGGTGAAGATTTCGCTGGCTGAGCAACTGATTTTCCGCCTTCACCCAAGATTCGATACTTTCAGCAGCAGCAGTGCAGGTAGAAAATTGTACAGAGATTTTGTAAATGCAGCCATTAATAATAACATCATCATGATATACTGAAGGCTATACCTAATAGTGGGTGTTAAAAAAATCTTAGAAAAAAAACTTATTTATATCTTTGAGTAAAAGTATTGGGATTTTTATTAATCTTTCCTAAATTTAGTAACTATGAAAGGAGTAATCTTAATGTTAAGTATAAATCCTTTGGGTCTCCTTTGGGTAGTGAAAAATAGGACAAATATGTTTCTGAAAAAAACAACAATTTGTAAGCCATAGCAGTTATTTCATGGTCCAAAGCTGCTGTAGTGCAGCCAAAATATGTTTTGCAGTATGCCCGACAACTTTTCCACTGATATGAAACACGTCCTAGAATGCATGTATGATTACTTGCATTCTGGATAACTCAACTCTGTGGAAAATTGTATTAGTCTTCTTAAACTTCAACTCTGACTTACTTTCCCATAAGCCAAGTTTCTAGTGTCTGTCACTTAGCAATTACACAAGGTTAGCATTTTTAAATGTGATCTGTGGGCAAAGTGCATTTTTTTTTCCTACTTGCATAGCTCAAAAAGGGCTGAACCACTTTTGCTAAAGCTTAAGAAAAAAAAGAAACAATGAAAGAAAGTAAGAAGAAGAAAAGATAATCTCTTATGGCTGAGACCAATGATGAAGCTGAAAGATTTTTTTTGCCTGAGATCATCATGAATAGTCTTAAAAGAGGGTTGCACTTGTACCTGGAACTTTAGCTCTATGGGGCATATGCAGTCCCAGGCTGTTAAGTATATAGACAAAGGTGCAGTCAGTGTATATATATGTACGAAATCATTCGAACATTACCAAGACATTTTCCTTGTTTTACATGGTGTGTAGCACTTATCCCTCTCCAGCAGTTTGATGACACCTTATGTCTCTTTTTATTGTATTTTTCAGGAATATAAACAAAAAAAGAAGGCATTCTTAGTCAAGTAGCTCATGTTAAGCGCCCAGGAGGTGATAGGAGACTTTCCTTCTTACTCAACAAATAGCCAGCAATTGCAAAGAGAAATCTATCTGTCTGGGACGAAAGTCCAGCTCTGTGGATTTCTGTGTAAACAATGCTTCTGCCCCACTCCCAGGTGAATCACATCATCATGAAAGAGCAAAAAATTAAATAGAGCCTTGCACCTCTCTGAAATGTTAATATCTGTAATTTTTAAACACTGTAGAGGTAAATACAAAATGAAAATGTTAGTTATTTAAGACACCACCCAGAAAAGTCTCTCTTAAAATTAATAGGTGTTGACACCCTGCCCCATGACCAACATCGGCAGCATAGGCAGGATGCTGCCCACCTTCCTTGTAAGGTAGAATTCTCTCAAATCACACTACCGTCGGTGGACCTAAGGGGTGGCACAACTCTTACGTGCATTCAAAAGGCACGATTGGCTGCTGCTGCCAGATGACCTGGACATCAAGTGTCCCTGCCAGTCTGCCTGAGCTATGGCCTCACTTATGATCCTGTGTTCGCCATCAGTGGTTGAGTGAGTCACTGTGTGGGCACATTGTTGCTCATTCTTCCTACTCCTTCATTAAAGCATTGGTTTATAATGTGCTGTCAGACTCCATTACTGTTCAGACCACAGGTGTTTAACAAATAAACTGGCTATAACAGAGGTATGGATATGTTACACCAGTGCACAGTGCAGAGCTGTTTGTCATCAGTTAGCTCCATGATTATCAGGACACACAGAGGTGGGGAATCACATTGGGAACAACCTTCCCAATCTCTGTATAATTCCATGGCTCTTTTTATGATCGTTTCTCTCCTGAGGCTTCACCACAAACAGCATCACCCTCCCTAGGTATCCAAGCTGAGCTCTCCCCTGACTCATGCTCAAAATTAAATTATCTGTAGTCTAAAGAAGAAGCGAGCAGGGTTGTTCATAAATATTAGCTGGAATTGAAAACTATGAAATCAGCTAATATACTAGAAACAAGATTCAGAGCCAAGGAGCTGAAATATCCAAAGCAACAGCTAGAAAGGGAGAGAAGGGCTGTGTTTATCACCAAGTGTTTTCCAGAAAATTGCCTAAGAAAGGCCTGACGCAAAGCCATGTTTGAAGCTTCCCATGGTTTCAGCTGGGGCTGACCCACCACACCTACTACAGCAAGCATTGTGTTCCTATTGTGTTAAAAGGAATGTAGTTTCAATACTTATCTGTCAGAGTCCCAGGACTTCCACTGATTTGTCTATCAGAGTCCAAATAACGGATTTCCACTGAGTCAGATTTACAAAAATTGAAATTAGTTATGTTATTGAGAGTGACAGAACAGACTCAAGATTGTTGTTGATAAATTCACTGACTACAATAGCACTACTAGCTAAGGTTAATATTTCTAGCAAAAATAATAATAATATAACAGCCCGGGGGTAACATTCACCAGAGGGCAAAAGGCGCAGCACTTACCCAGAAGGCGTCCTTGCCTGGGGTGGAAGAAGAGAACGCAGCCCATCAACTGGTCCGTCGGGTATTGAGATTCTTCTCTCCCAATTTAACAGTCATATTCTCCATCTTTGTATCCCCAAAATTATGAGGTTTCCCTCCTCTACGTGATGTGCAGTCATCTGGGTGGAGAGACGAGTGCTATAGTCATACATGTTTAGTGCAATCTCTATAATCTTCATTAGCATATGCAGGGGTGCCAGCTTTAATTGCATTTCACAGGTAATGAGGCAGAGGTCAGTCATCGGGCATGACAGCCTTTCGAAGAAACAAAGAACTACACAAGTTCCTGTTATCTTGTCTTCACTGACAAAAAGCAGGGCTGTCCTGCCTCCACAGGGCTCCCTCCTTATCTGCATCCCGTGCTGGCCAGGTGAGTCTCCGCTCCCCTGGCCTGCACAAGAGATAGCAAGGCCAGTCTTAACCATCCTTCGAGCACACAGACTTCACTTCACTATCCAAATTCCACACTTCCCTACTGCACAGTGGGAGCACAAGGCATAACAACAGGCCTCCATGCTCCCATCAAGCAAGGCTCCTGTGTCCCAGCCTGTTGCTTTCTATGTTTCATCTTGAGGCTACTTTTAAGTTTAACTAAAAACCGTTGCTTTCCAAGTGAGCTCTGACTTCATAGTCTATTTAGGCACAGGGAAAAACAGAAAAGTCAGTCACATGGGGGCAGAGCAGCCAATCCAATACTTCAGGGGAAAACACACCCAAGAGCTCCTGTGGGCTTCTGCTGAGAAGCAGAAAAGCGTGCCAAATGTGGAGAGGGAAAAAGTCATAGCTGTTTCTCTCTGGAACAAATGGTCTCGTCTCTCTTAAGAGTAGCAAACTATGGAGGACACCTGGCTTTGATATAATTTCTAGCTCTGAATGTACCACTGATTTTCCCACTGACCCTTTCACTTAAAGTGGAGAATTCAAAATTATCCAGAAATATGCAGTGTATGCAGAGTGACACAATTATTCCCCTCTAGCTAGTAATTTCCTTTTAAAGTTGATCAGGGTACACATTACTTGCATTCATCCTGAATGGGGCAGATTGTGTTCACCTGTTTAGCTCACATCACAGACTTACCTCACTGCAACTGATAACCTCATCTGCTTTTTCAAAGCAGTGACCGGAGTGGTAAGCAAAGAGCATATGGTGACCTCCAGGATGAGGTCACCTGAAAATGCCTTCCAGGGACATGCGGAATTTATGCTTCTCATGCAGCTGAGCAGCTGTTTGAGTGGTGTTCAGAGGGCCTGATCCAAGAGCCAGAGGCTGGAGGCTAATGATTGCAAATTAATGGGTTTTTTTTTCAAACCTCAGACATGATTCCTTTAAGCAGCAACTGAAGGCCTTGCTGCAGTTGCAAGTAAGAAGGTTTGCTCGGTGGGTCTTCTCCCAGTGTAACAGGGAGGAGACCTGAGAGTCAGGGGGCATGTTAAAACAGGACTGCTCAGAGAGGGGTTAGAGCTTCATGGAGCCTCTGAGCAGAGATTTCTCTATACGGCTCCAGAGTGCAAAAAAATGTGGAATGTTAATTTATCCCCAAATGCAGCCTGAGAAAATGTAAGTCAAAAAAAGGCATTTCAGTAAAAGAATAAACACAACCTATTCCAGGAAGTCCAGACCATTCTCAGGCTTTCTCGCAGCATATTGTAGAAGCAGTGCAGACTTGTGGCTGATGTAAATCCACAGAACTTCATCAAAATCAGTAGGGTTCCTCGGATTTAAACCAGCTGAGGATCATGTCTCAAATATCTTAGTCATAACAGCATCCTGTAAGCCAAGAGAAAATTAGTAGAGGAAATACACAAAATTGGTGCTGTGCTGATTTTCTGTGATAAACAACTTATCATAAATATTTAAAATCCATTATAACTTTTTATTTATTCTTAAATACAGTATGCTAATTTTGTAATGCTAAAATTGTTCAGTCCACTTATTTGCATAATTGCTGCACTGCAGTTTGGTAAAAGTTTTGATTCAAAATACTTATAAGTGATAGCATGATTGTGTGTTCAGTTGAATTAAGAAAAAAAAACCCACACACAAGAAAAAAACCTTTCAATGCAAAACACATTATAGTAACTAACATAGATAAAAGGAAAGAAAAACTGCAATTTAGTTGAGGGCAGAGGAAAGCTTTCCATAAATTAAAAGTGTCTGCTGGGTGCTAAGACATCATAATAGTCTGAGCAAATGTTGAGTGAGATGCTTTGGGTAGAATGAATGGTGTTGCAGTGATGAAAATATTAACTGGTAGTTAACTGTAATTGGCAGCAATTCAGCAAAAGTGATTTTTCCTAGACATGGGCATAATGGCATCAGCTAGAAAAAAAAGATATAATCTGGGAAAATAAATGAGTACTGCATATTTTCTGTCATTAATTTTTCTGTTAAGTGTATCCTCCTACATACTTACACCCTGTCCCATGTCTGTGTACGTAGCACCTCCAGACTTCTGGGCTCTTAGAGGAAGCAGGTTGTAAACACAAGCGCCTAACAGCCAGTTGGGCATAATCAGATGAAGCAGTGGTTCATAGCCTGCTGTGTAATAAGCTTTATCAGAGCTTCATCATTCCATGTTCTCACACACAAATTGTAAGCCCAAGGGGACAACTGAGTCCACAAATGAGTCTAGCTCGGGCCTTAGAGTCCCCAGCTCCATCTTTCCAAGGATCGGAGGCAGCTCAGCCCTGGAGAAGCCCAGGCACCAGCTCTTTTCTGCAGGCTTTACAGGCCTGCCAATGGAAACACGCCATGTCCAAGGATACCAGGAGCCAACATTTCAGGGTACCCATTTCAGCCCTGCTTACAACTTTTTACTGTACAACCCAATAGTTCAGAACAGTACTGAATAAGGATGAGAAGGACTAGAAGCAATTCTTTCAAATGTTTATTCAGAAAAGTTTATTTTAGAAATCTACCCTAATGTCTTTCTACCTGCACCACATATCAGCTAATATCAAGGCGATCCATGAAGAAACAGATCTGAGTGGAAGTGCTGGTGTTCAAAAATCACACTAAAAGAGGAGTAGAATATGAAAACAGAAATTTACAAAATATCCTTGGGAGAAACTTCATGGAAATTCTTCCTTAAAAAAAGGAGAACGCTGCTGGTCTGGAGGCCCCCAGCTGAAGCATTAGACTTTGGTGAATAAACATCTAAAAAATCTAAAATGTTTTTTTCCACACAATTTGGGGGAAAGTATGCTTTCTGCAGAGGATTAGAAGAAATCATCATCTTTTCACATAAAATCTCAAAATTTATCAGGTTATGAGATAGCTTTGTCATTCCACTATGTTTAAGGTAAGCACACACGAGAGAGACTAAGCAAAAAAGAAAAAGCTCTCAGTATTTGATCAGAGGCACCCCTAAACACTCAGGTGTTGCAGAAGATAATGTGAGGTGAAGAAGGAGAGATGAGAAGTTGAAGCCTTCATGGTGAATGCTTTCCAGGGGAGAAGAGCATCTCATGCTGAACATGAAGGAGCCGCAGAACTTGAAATAGTTTCAGAGGTTTTCATGAGCAGAAATGTCACTTCTCTGCTTTCAAAGGACAGTACCAGGAAGTAAACATGTCCCTGGAAACTGCAGTATCTAATGCACAGGAAGCAGGTTCTGAGATGACCTGTAATGGTCTGGACAGCCATGACAGGGTTGGAGATGTGCAGACAGCTATGCTCAGTCTGCAGTCTGTCAGTCAAGTCCATGTTCTGTCCAGCACCAGCAGGTATGACCATAGTTGCAAAGACTTGTAGCACAGAGAAAGTTGGGGAACTGTAAGAGACAGAGGGCTCTAGTGTATAGTACAGTGCTTAAGAGCATGCCTAATTGTAAACAGAAATAAAATCCATACTTATTCACCAGTGCTTTCAAGAGTGTGTTGCTTAGGTTTCAGTTTGAATCACGATCAAAAAAACAAAGGTGCATATCTGCTAGGATGCACCTCACCCTTGAGAGGTAAAAAAAGGCATTTCTGTGCTCTCTTCCATTTACCTAGAGTATTACCTTTGAGTTCTCACTTTCTTATATATTTGTACAACACTTGATGCAGATAAACCTTGGACCTTGACGAATTCGGCACAAGTAAGCAGATACTATGAGAAATCTGGTTATAACATGCAAAGACTGTGTTTACAGATTGCATAGGGGCAACAACACTGTGGTGGTGCAACCCCCCTGCCACTGTCAGGCCCCTCAATACTTGGCGTGATTGCCTCCACACCCGG